>JAHBCN010000127.1:0-275571 GCA_019359885.1 Listronotus oregonensis
TTTAGTGGGTGCTATACAACGTCTTCGTTTTACAGGCAGAACAAAATGAAATTCGTAACACTGCTGAAGAGTAATGAGGAACTGCAAAGAGCTGTTAGGGTTTTCAGAGACGTGAACGCAAACCCTGATGAAATTGATAAAGCTGGCCAGTTGGTTGTGGCTAGGCTTTATGACAAGAAAACCATGGGAAATACCCTGAATGAGTTGCGGTTCCAACTGTTTGCAAAATCTCTAAGCAAACATCAATTTAATCTCGCAAGCCTACCTCCCACCGAATCAGCCACTATAATGACCGAACACTATAATGGCATACCATCAAGTCCAAACATGGTATGGAAATGACACAAATCCACTGGATTGGTGCTGGAAAAATTCTCAATGTGGTTTGGCTCCTATACTTACGACGAGGGATCCAGCGCCACAAACGCTTCTAAACATAGTGTCCAGCAAATGTTCAAAAGGATGTAATGCAGCGTGTGGTTGCAGGAAAACGGGCCTCCGATGCTCCAGAATCTGCATGAAGTGTATGGGACAATCACGTACAAATACTGCCGAGGAAGATGATATGGATGATTGTGACGGAGACATCGATGTTAATCCTGAGCGCTCTGTGACGCCGGACAAATGTACCGATGCAGATGATGAAAGCAATGTTGGTGAAATTGAGGCAGACGATCAAGACGGCAAGCCTTCATCAAAACGGTTGAAAATCGACTAACTTTGACATATAAACAGTGAAATAGGCCTCCTGAGGACACCATTAAAAAAAAACGCCATTTACTCTACCGCCAGGTGGTGTGGAAAAGAGTGATTTCATGTCAATACTACTCAATAATAATACTAATGGTAGGTACTTTGCCACAGCTATTTACACAAAAATGCTGTTATACTTGTAACAAGTTAACAGCTTGTGCACCTGCAATGCTGACAAATATTTATAACATGTACAAACTTTGATCTAGCATATGAGTTTCATACCTTTTCCGCAAGAATCAAAAAGGGCTCTACTTTGAATGGTCGTATCGGTTTACATAAGAGACAAACGGTAAAAACATTTTTGTAGCAAATTTACTCAAGATAATTTTTCATAATATGGTATTTTGTTGATAAAGTTGATGGTTTGGGAGATATTTGCAAAAAACCGAAAAATGGCACCTTCTTAGGGCCAGAAGGACCAACGCCGACTTCGCTCGAGAGGGAAAACTCGGGAGAGTAACTTCTGGATCCAAATAAAGCGATTAAAGCAATTTCCAGCTTTCCACTAATTTTTTGTTTATTGAGGCTTTTTTTTCGACATGTCGCCTGGCCTAATTATGTTAAACGATAAAAAAATTCCTAAGATATATTACTCTAGGTTTAAACCTATGCCAAATTATTCGTTTAATTAAAAAAAGTTTTCATATGTCAAGGTGATATAAAAAATGGTAACTCTCTGAGCTTTCTGCCACTTAAATTTAGAACATTTTAGAAAACAATCATAAAAATAAACCCACAGTGCGTATACATTTTTTCTTCAATTAAAAAGAACAAAACTTGGCGGTAGATAGGTTTTGCCTCAAATATATCTCGTTTTTCATATTTACCAGAATAAATGATTAAAAAGAACCTAAAAATATAATAAACACCTTCAACCAAAATGACTTGTTTATTAAAGCGTTGGTTCCTAGGTAATAGAGAGTTTTAATTGTTCTTTTTGTTTATTATGGGGTGGGTTTATTAGGAATATGGTCTTTTGATTGGAACCTTTGTTTATTATACGTAATTTTTGTTTATTTTGTTTTATTATTGGTTTAACCCGC
Organism: Listronotus oregonensis; assembly: GCA_019359885.1. NCBI lineage: Eukaryota > Metazoa > Arthropoda > Insecta > Coleoptera > Curculionidae > Listronotus > Listronotus oregonensis. Next base: position 1,800 of record JAHBCN010000127.1, read on the forward strand.
AGAAGACGGCCACTGTTTAGAGGTCAATTCAGAACTTTTATCATATTAAAAATTCAGTATCTCTAAGTCTTTCTTTGGATTCTATATTCTCTCTATTTTATATCAAGTTAATTTTTTTAGTTTAAATCATTATTTTGTACTTATTTTTAATTCTACTAAATTTTTGTTTCTCTGTGTACTACTAAATTTAGTTACTTTCTTATTCAAAATATTTACCTTCAAATTTATTTTAATTTTCATATTAAATTTTAGTTTAATATTCAACGGACTTTTTTAATTCACTAACAGTCAAACCATAGTACAGGGGCGAGGCGAGCTTTATGTCCAAGTCATCTCCACAGAGGATAAATATGTGTGGATCTATTAATTGATTCTATAAGCATCTTTGAATTTAAAAACGCTGCTAAAACTGCGCGAAGTTGGCAGCATTGCTAAGACCCGAAGCTTCTCGACAGAAATCTAACGATTTCGACCGCCGGGGAATCTCCAAATATGACGATTCTTTTGCTATGTTGACAACATGCCTAATAAAAAGTAAAGTCGGAAGACGTGACAACAGAATAGGTCTGCTTACGGACGCGCCGAATGTTAGCGATTCCTTCCATTCATCAATGGTTTCTCGACATTGCTTTTAAATGCAGTTTAATGCTTTTCCTGTTAGTTTTAAAATTCTATTATACTTAAAATGGATGCAAATTATTTAAAAAATAATAATTGTTCTAGTTATGGGATTCACATACCCTCCCCACTGCCCTGATGACCTGGGATATAAATTTTCCAAGAAAATCAATCTAAACTTTTTTGGATTCAGTGGCGAAAATTGTTTTGGATCGTTAACAGAAACAAAACGAAAAAGCGGCAAAGATACACTGAGAAACATCACTTCAGTTTAAAGAGCAGGAAATTTGGGTAAACATAACTTGGCAATTTTTTCTAACAATTATATATGCAATAGTGTCTTTGGATTTATTCCCTTCCCTTTAAAATCCCCGTGAATGCTAATAGTAGTGAAAAAGCTGCAGCGCTCCCAAATTATAAAACGTTTTGGAGCTACTGTTACGGTAACATTTTGTAATACATGCAAATAACGAAAATCAGAAACTTGGCCTGCTAGCCTTTAGTAATTGAGGGGGGGATTTACGAAAGGCAAGGTATGTTAAAAGGCGAAGGGGAGTGAAAAAAACGAACAACGCTTTTGAGGCAACAACTGTTGTTTATTTTTAAAACAAAAGATACATTATAAAGAAAAACACTAGATGGGAAATCAGTCATAGAATATTTTAACTTATTAACACCCCCACTGTTCAAAAATTTTTATCTCAAAACCTGATTTCATTATTCCCCAAACATTTTATAAATTTACAATGCTTTTTATTTTTTAAAGCCAGTAAAATTCTGTGGCATCTCTAAATTTGTAAATATTTAAAATTAAACTGCTTATTGGCAATCACATTCTAACAAAAGATATCAAATGAACAGTTTTGTTCTTTTATAAATATAGGGGTTTTGAACTTCGGCACCTTTATTGTCATTAAACAAAACACAAATTAACTTCCCCAAAATTTCTTCAGAATATTTAGATATACGCCCCTTTTTAGGCCCTTCCCCTTTTGCTAAATTCAGATTCTGTGTGGAAAAAGCAACTATTTTGTTTAGGGCCCCAAACAAAAGATCCAGAAAGTTTTAAAAAATAACCTGTATATGACCCTTTGTCAACGAGTATTGCCCAATAGCATCACAAAACTCTGGACTAGGGTTTTTTTTTTCATATTTTAAACAATAATCTTTTTATATTGGTATCTTAAAAAACGCTTTGAGCTTTAATTTTTTCATTGTAAAAATTATTAAATTGGTTAAAAACTAAACAAAAGATATATCTGGTCTTATATAAAATAAAAAAATTGTACCTATTAAATTAATGAAACTGTTTTTGAATTTTCATCTTTTTAAGATCATACCAGTTTTCCTTTGGGGGTCACAGCCTTAAAACCTCCATTTAAATCTTTTTAAAAGATGGTTAATTATTTTCTTTCAATTTATAAAACCCTTTTTCCTTAAATGTTTTTTTCCCCTAAACATTGCTTGCCTGTCCCAAATTTTTAAATTTTTAAATTTTAACTTTGTGCTTCTTTCAAATTTTCCATTCAGTTTTATTGTTTGGGAAAAAGAAAAATCATCCACTATAATGGGTAATTTTATGTTATTTTAATTTCTAAAACACAGGCTTCATGTTTTTATTTTTATATCCCGTTATTTAAAACCACATTCTTTCTTTTTTATACCAACCCCGATGACTGTTTAGGGCCCTATAAACCTTATTTTAACTTTAAAACCTTATTTTTTGCCCCCCAAATTTCAAAACCTTTTGGCTGTTTCATAAAAACATTTTCTTCCAGGGCACCATTTAAGGGCTGAGTAATCCAATGGGAAAAATTCAAAATTTAAATTTACTGATAAAGCTATTAATAACTAAAAGGAATGTCAATAAAAGGGGGAAAAAATTTAAAGTCACTCCATACTTTTTTAAACCTCTAGGACAACCAGCTCTTACCTTACCCTTTTTGTCACTATCACCTTAGAAACCCCATTTTGAATCCATAACTACCCCTTTCAGGAACATCTGTAGCTCCCGCTTGCTCCTTTAAAAATTTTCTTTCACCCTTCCTCCTTATTTTCCTTATCGGGGTTTATAATCCCCTTTTTAAAGTTATGGGGCACCGTAAATTATGGGGGCAAAAAAATATGTAGGATAAAAATCCGAAAAATCTTTTGGTTTCCTTTTCTGTGAAAAACCTTTTGTTTTTATTATTTTTTATATCCGGTTGGGAACAAAACTGGGCATTTTTTTAGAACTGTCACCTCGACTTATTTCTAAAGAATGACGAATTATCAATTTGTTCTTTTAACTGATCTCTACATTTCTAGTTTTAGTTTGATTTTCGTTTTTTTTAACCGCCCCCCATAACTGTTCCCACTGCTAAGTTAAATTTTATCAGACGATTATTCTTGCTACCAGGGGGTTCTAAAAATAACATCTCGACTAGTGGTTACCAGTTTTTTATAGGGTCATAAACCGTAACCTTTCAGGTTTCACTATAGCCAAAAAAATTTTTTTACGACTTTTTTTCTCCCATTTTTCCTATTTGCTTTGGAATGTGTACCATTACCTCACTCCCAAAAATTTTAGGTTTTCAATTTTTTTTACCATTATATTTAAAAGGTGTTTTTTACCAGGATTGCAGAAACAGACCTATTTTTCAAAATATGTGTATTGACAGCTTCACCCCAAAATTTTTTCTAAATTAGGTCAAACAATAAACATTTCCTCTTTCCATTGATCGGTTCATCCGTTCTACTGTCCTTTTTGTTCAGGCGTGTGGATTTGTTTCTGGTAAATTGCCTTTCCCTTTTGAAAACTGTTCCATATCATTGCTGAGAACTCTCCACCTTTGGGTCTGACCTTAGAATTTTAATTCTCTTGCCTTTTTGGGTTTTCAAATACCTTAAATTTTAAAATTTAAAAATTTAAACTTTTTTTTTTAAGGGTAAAAAAAGTCATTTTGCTCACATCATCTTCGAACAATAGAAAATTTTGAGCCCCAATAGATCGGACGCATAGGCCCCACACTCTGCATGTACAATTCTAATAAAGAATTTGCCCTCGTCCCTTTTTTTAAAGGGTAGCTGGTTTTTACCTTCACAGAAAGGGTTACATTTTTTTGGGGAATTTGTATTCCCCTTAATGTCATACCACCAACAATACCATTTTTTTTAGTGAAGTCCGTAAAATTTTTAGTGTCCAAAACGTCATGCCAGTTTATAGACTTGGGAAAAAACAATAATGGCTCTTTACCGCAACAAAACATTGTTAAATGATGAGCAATAGCAATAAAAAATTTTTTTATTTTAATATCTTTTAAACATTGTCATCAAAATATAACGGGATTTCCATTGCAAATTTAATCACCAACTGACAACAGATTTTAGTTAAACCTGGGAAAACCTAGCCTTGTTATTGTAATTTTTAATCGTTTTATTAACTTGTTAGAATGTCTTATCACCAAACACGTCATAGTTCCCGAAAAGTTAGAATGTCTTTTATTGAGGGGCTGTACAAAATTTTTAACCACTTTTATGAAGTTAAATGAGCACTGGCGCCAGAACAATATACCAGTCCCGGGGGTAAACTCAAACTTAAAACAGCATGAATGGCCCCATTTCTTGAATCATTGTCCCGTTTATTTGGGCATTTATTCTTATAATGTCCTGTTTGTTTAAGTTGTAACACCTGACGATTTAGGTTGATTTCCATTGACAGAACTATTTGAACCACCCTGTTGTCCCCCTTAGAACAACGGCTGCCTAATTTATGCCACTTTTACCAACAAAAGCACTAATGCCTCGATTCCGGCTGGTTTCCCTACTAGTAATTTGTTTTTATATAAACAACACCAACTGCATTCCGAATGTTTATGGCCTTATCATTGGGGGTATTTTTTAGGGAAACCCGCCAAAAAAGCGGACCAACCAATAATCGTCGATTTTAAAAACCCGTTCCTTTAATTTTGATGTTTTATTAAATTGAAAAAACTAATCCTCCAAAAACCAAAACCTCAAGTCGTGGAATAAAAGCACAACTGATTTTGGGGGCAAAAACATTTTCAAAATTTTTAACTGAGTCCATAAGTCCTTAGTTTTTTGGTCTCTTTAATGAAATAAAACAAGGGTCGATTGAAAATTAACTTTGAAGGTTTTCCATCTTTCCATGTCCGTTTCCGTACCGTCTAAGCAACCCGCCGATCATCTAACAAAGCAGCGAACGGCAAACGCCCCCGTTGCTGTAGTTCTCTCGGCCCCTTTTTTTTCGAACACTAGAAAAAAATTTTCGCCACGAGAGTATGAGATAACACCGATTACAACAGTAAGAGACAAAACCTTTTCAAATTTCCTTTTTGGGGGCCCAAACCTGTTAAAAAGAATCGGGAGGAAAAAAAAGACACAACGCTTTTGAGGTTTTCTAAAACTGTTGTTTATTTTTAAAAAAAAGATAATTATAAAGAATAACACTAGATGGCAAATACACTGTCAAAAAAGAACTTTTTTCAACAGGTAAAGCCTGGGGGGAAATAAGGGGGGAAAAAAGGGGGGAAATTTGATTAATTTTAAAAAAGGGAATAGTAAAAAATATTTTTTTTTTTTTTATTTTAAAAATCAAAAAAATTTGGGGGCCAAATTTTTTCTTTTAATAAGAATTTTAGTTATTTCATTATTAATCTTTTTTTTGTTTTATATTCAAAAATATTAATATTTTGGGGATAACTTTAGCAACTTTTTAAATTTTTTTTTTAATTTGGGAATTAAATTACTTTGTTTGAAGTTAATAGTATCTTTAATACTGTAAAAATTATAGTTTTTTTTTAAACATATGAGCATTTTTTAAATACATTAAAACAATCGATAATGTTTGTGATTTTTACATTTTTGTTCACGTTCCTACATTTTCCTGTGTACGCAATGAAAAAGTTGGTATTTACAAAATCCTAATTACAGAAAAATGTTGAAAGATCCAAAGAAAAATTAAGAGGACAAATTTGTTTAAAACAAAAAATCACTTGAGAAAGATGGTCAAATTTTTTGCCAGTGGCGTACCACATTTTTTAACCTACGGTAATATCCGTACGCACACCACTGTTTAAAATAAGACGAAATTTTTAAAACGTTACTAGAGCACCATCAAATTAGGCTTAAGCTAAAATTTTGTTCCATCATCTTTTAGCGTTCGAAAGTTATTACACAAAAACGTTTTTTTTAATTTTTCAACACCCTGTAGTTGAGAAACGAATAGTTGTAGAGCAAAATTACATGTAAAAAAATATTAAGAAATTTATTCTCGCGACATTGCTACCTCTAGTAGATGTATGCTTGAAGGTCTGACCTTATTACATAATCTTCCAGCAAAAGTAAGGAAGCTCAACCCAAAATAATCAATCGTTAATCCAAAATTTAGCCGAGGAAATTAGCGCATAAGTTAACAGCTAAGTAGAAAATAACTTTACACCGATTGCTGATATCTTGCTCTAGCAAGATGTCAATGTGTTTTCTTTTACCTTTCACCAATTTTGAATACATTTTAATTATATCCAAGCAAGCAAAACGCAAATATTTGGCTAATAACTTTGTTTTTATCAGCACAGAGTTCTAAAATCGTTTTTTCACCACCAAACTAGACAAAGCTTAACTCTTATAATGTAGAATCTAACCTTTTTTATATATTTTAGATGCGAAGAAATATATTTTACCTGAATAAATGATACACAAAGAGCCCCGACTGCTAAAAGTAGAGCACACTGGGAAATAATATATGACAGACGGTACAAACATCCATTTTCATAAAGGTACTTTGGGAGCATTTTTCATTGATGCAGCATGTTGTTGGAACATGAATAGTGCTGTTATCTTTCACCTGGACTTCGGTCAGTGGGAAATTAGGAATGTTTTCCTTGAATTCGTCCCAATCCTTTTTGTCGTAGATTCCACAGCATTGAAGCTAAAATTCAGTTCCTTTCTATTATTAATTTTCTATATATGTGAATAAAAAAATATCACATGAACCTTAAATATAACCTTATACAGGATGATTCATGAGGAAATGTCAATACTTCAGGTAAGTAGTAAGGGTTTAACAATAAACATTAAAGTCTATACAAATATGGATCGCAAGGCCTTTTTTCCGAAATACAGGGTGTTAAAGTTTTTTTTATTTATTTTTTTTTTAATAAGATTATAAAACCTAGCCTATGTTTTGCTAAACATAATTTAAGAACAATTATTTTATTGAAAATTAAAATACGTATTGTTTAATTATACATTTTGTTTTATTTATTTTTTAATCTTCTTTTTCTTCTTCTTCTTCCCTGTTAGCCGTCTTGATACACTACCGGAGGCAGCGCAGCCTCTTGGGCTTTTTGTGCCTAATCTCCCATTATCCTTTATACCAATCCTCCCATTAGTCTCGTTCTTTCCACAAGTCCGTATAACCCCGAGACTGGTTGGTTGATATATTCCTGTGGGCTCATTTTCGGTTGTCCAAATAATGCCTGTCTTTTGTGATTCAATGCTTCACATTCGCACAGGATATGGTAGGCTGTTTTTCCCCCTCGTCGCACATTCAGCAACTTGTGTCCCCAATGTATAAGCCTATCTTGTGTAGGTGTCCTATCGTGCCCTGTTAGCAACCCTACCGTTATGCAAAGTATTTTCCTACTTTGTCTGAATAGTTCTTTCTTCGTTTTTTTGGAATGGGCCCCTTATGAAGCTTTTTTCATGTCGAATTCTACTGAGGTTTCCCCAGTATTCCTCGTGTTTGTTTCGGATCCATTCCTGGTATGCCCTCGTGCTGTGGTTTTGGTCACTCTAAGGGTAGGTTCTGGTCCAAAGTATGGTGTGAATGATCCCTGTCTCGCTAGCTAATCCGCTTTTTCGTTGCCTTCTATTCCCAAATGTCCTGGTACCCACAAGAGAGATACTCTATTGCGTTCTCCCAAGACTTCCAGTCCTTTTTGGCATTCCCATGCCAGCTTGGACGTTACCTTGGGGTTTACTAGTGCCCCCAGTGACGCTTGGCTATCTGTTATTATGCAGATCCGCTTATTTTTATGAGCCCTCCTGTTATTTTCTTTTGCACAGTGCAGTAAAGCTTATATTTCCGTTTGAAATACAGAACTGTGTGAATTCCTCATTTCACTGTACACGCCCGCTCCAGTTCTCTGCTCGGTTTTGGAACCATCCGTATACCAGATTATGTCTCCAGTCGTGCCAGGAAGATCGGGTTGCTGCCACTTACTTCGATTTGGAATTTTTACCTCGAAGTTTTTGTTAAGTGAGTATATTTAATCTTGCTATAATAAAATCAGATGCGCGTAATTTTTTTAAATCCAAATATCTCAAAAACGGTTGCTCATATCAACTTTTAACAAATATACCTTTTTCACGTAAAAATTACAAAACAATTATTTAATTTACTTTAAAATGTTATACAGGGCCGTACCAAAAAGTTGTCATTGTTCAAAATAGTAAAAAGACGTGTAGATGGCGCCCCTACAAGTAGGAGCCGCACTAAGATTAGGTTCGAATCCGTCATACCAAAAAACCCGGATACCAATTTTTAATCCAATATTTACATTATCATAGATTCTATTTAAATAATAGAAAAATTAAATAAAAACTTTAACACCCTGTATTTCGAAAACTAAGGCCTTGCGGACCCATATTTATATAGACTTTTATGTTAATTTTTGGACCCTGACTACGTACCTGAAGTATTGACATTTCCTTATGAATCACTCTGTATACCAAAAAAATAAATAAAACAAAACAGTCAAAATTTAAACACACTCATGTGCCCAGTACTCCTCGAGAGTATAAAAGACTTGAGGGATCAAAAAAGCTTTCACCCTATTTGTAAAAACGTTGTATTTTTTTATCTGTCGAATGTTAAGTGGCAAAGCATTAAACATCCTTTTGCTATCACAAAATATGCAATTGTTTGTTAAAGCTGTTAAAGGAATTGGCAAATTACGGTTAAATTTACTTCGAGTATTGATCAATGAAGTGGCATAAATCTGTTCCGAATATTGTGCATTCGATAAACAGACTCCAAAATAAACAAGCTTGAAACAGTAAGAATTCCTTCAGACTTAAAAAAAGGTCTGCATCAGTCTCGAGATTTAAGATTATATAAATACCCAATTGCGCGTTTCTGTAAGATAAAAATAGTGGTAAATAAATTAACTGAACTTGAACCCCACAAACAAATGCCATATCTTAAATGAGCGTCTCTGACAGCAAAATAAACATTTTTAGAAGCTGTTAAACCAGCTCCTTCCTGACAGTTCTAATCGCAAAACAGCCCGAAGACAATCTTGTTCATAAATTATTATTAATGTGGCTATTAAAACTCAACTTATTATCTACATATAATAATCTAAGAATAGGTTCTTATCTAGGTTATTAATGACTTTTTCATTCATGGAATTTTATCTAAATTACATTTGAAATTTAAAATATTAGTCTTGAAAGTATTAAAAGAAAGCAAATTCGAATCAGCCCATTTTTAATGTTAATTCGGCACTCATCATCTCATTGAGTGAAATTCTTGTTATGCCACAATATCGTCGTGTCATATATTAAAAATAACAGTCCCAGTATAGAGCCCTGTGGCACACCTGTGGTAAGATCAACTACAGTCGAAGCACGCTCCTGGAAGTGGACACTCTGACATCAGATCGAAAGATATGATCTAAACCAGTGCAAGTTTATTCAGCAGTATCCTGTGAGAAATGCAGTCAAATAAATGCCTTAGTTAAGTCACAGAACACAGCCGAAGCAACCTTTCCGTCATTAGGGCTCACATATAACTCCTCAAGGACGTGAAGCATTGCATCCCCAGTATTCTTTAAAGACTGAAAGGCAAGCTGTGAAGTAGAAAGTAAGTGTGATTATCCAGAATATTAATAATCCTTACCTTAATCAGTCTTTAGACAATCTTAGCCAATGTGGGTAGCATAGAAATTGGCCTATAATCAGAAGGCAAGTCCATTTCACCTTCCTTAAATAGGGAAATGACAGATGCTAACTTTAGGAGGAAAGAAAAACAACCACTTTCCAAAGATTGGTTTCTAGCCTCTGCAAGAGCTTTCAAAGCAGAATATGAAAGACTATAAAAAATATTGATGGACATGTCATCCAAACCTAAGGCATTTTTATTATCACAAAATTTAGTTTTAAGCTCGTCTGAAGTAGATGGGGCAAAGTAAAAGGTCGTAGGAACAGAAATGTGACTAAGATATGATAGTGGATCAGTATGATTGTGGTTTATATTGGCAAAAGCTTTTTGGCTATTTTACCATAAAATAAATTAATATCCTTGGCCATTAGGCTAGACGGGCGATAATCATTATTTCCCTTTTCTCGCAAATTATTCACAATACTCCATATCTCCCTTTGCTTCTTTGCCGCCATTGATATTCGACCATCATAGTACAGTTGTTTAGCCTCTTGAGTTGTTCTACGATAAATGTCCCCATATTTATTAAAATAAGCTACAAAATAAAAATTATCACAGAAATATTTTCTTAAGTTATCCAGGTATCTCATGTTATTAGATGAAACTTTTAATCCTTTCGTAAACCACTGCTTCTTCCTTTTATATTTAACATTTTTTACGGAAAATGCAGCATTAATTATATCTAAGTTTCGCATTAAATGCCCCCAGAGGATTTTCCTTAAGAAAAACACTATTCCAGTCACACTCAAAGCATGATTGGGAAAACTTTAAATAATTCTGCCTAGTAAACAGACGCCTGCGATTTTTTGAAGGTTTTATTTTACTAGGGCTGAATTCATAGCGGCAAACAACCGCCTCATGATCGAATAATCATCCACTCACTACAGAGCATTAGAGTATACTGGTTGTTACATTTAAACAAAAATAGTCCAAATATAAGGCTGACTGCCCTATTATTCTAGTAAAGTCCTTAACACGTATAATCAAACCAAATGAATTTGGGAGGTTAACCAATGACTGAACAGTCGGAACGTTGTGTTTTTATAATTGATATTAAAATCACCTGATAGCATTATAGATGCATGAAGCGGCAATTCACATAAAAGCTTTTATATCTTTAAAAGAAATGTATCAAAATTTAAGTTTGGTGATGATAAACGCACATAATATATAAATTAGTTAAGGAGAACGCAATAAGAGTTTAAAGTTCCTTTCTGTACACAAAAGACCAAGCTTATTAAAATCAACTAAGTTAAAATGATTAGGACAATTATTATTAATTAGTGTCATAGAACTACCATAAATAAGATTTGATCTATAATATTTAGACATCACGGAATAGTTAGTTTAAAAAAATGATTCACTAGGTTTAAGCCAATGCTCAGTTAAGAGCAAGATTCCCGGATTTTCGATACTCTCCAAAAAAGTCCAAACAATTCTAGAATTCGATGTCTTATTGACTGAATATTTAACAGTTAAATATTGATTATTTTTTATCACTTGTGGAATTTTAACTAAAAAAAAATCCTGGTCAGTGGGTCCATATTTGAGGTTAGGCCCGAGATGAGAACAGAATTAGACAAATTAAAAGTTGTATCATTGACATCAATAGCACCAACCTCATTCAAAGTATTAAGATCATTCACATAAGCAACATGTACATTAAAACTAGTGTTATTAGTTAAAATTATATCTGCTATTAAACAACCAATATAGTATTTATCTGATTTTCCACAAATTGTTTTAAAAAATATAACGCTACTGTCAAATTATTTAAAACAAAGCAGTAGTCAGCTAATCCAGAATTAAACTTTTTATAGAGCTGCGCGTGACTCAATTACCAAATAATTGCCCGACATACAAATTATATTGGTGTTAATTGAGCATTCTTTAATCTTTAAGACAGTTCACGAAGGAATGATTCCTAAGTACTAGAGTACCGTGAGTGTTGGATTTTTCGATGTTTAACCCATTTCTCTTCAGTTCCGTCAACGTTGTCCAAGCACTGAAACATCCAATGTTGCACTTCACATCACCTTTTAGACAACGCGGTGGTGCCACCACGGACGTTATTTTTAAATAACTACCACCTAAATATGTCTCCCCGGCTGGGGATTGAACCCGGGCCACCTGCGTGGCACGCAGAGACTCTCCACTATGCAACCGAGAAAACAATAGTTAATACGTAAAAAATGTTATACATTGCGGAGGGATATTATTTTTATATTTTTTAAAATGTGTTTTGGTTTCAATAAGATAATGCTTCTAATAAGATTATTTTTACTTACGTTATATTGAGTGGCGTTCCATGTGTAGGCATTGTATTCTAGATCATAATTTTCCATGGCAACTCTCATATTAGAAGCGATGGTCGTTTTAATATTTGTTCTCATTGCATACGCTGCAATACATGCTGATAGTTCCAAAATAAGAATCAACGTCAAGAAGAAGGCGTACTAAAAATAATGCAAATATTGTTTATTACCTATATATCATGTGATAATAAAAAAATATAAATTGTGTAGGAAATTTCGTTATTTGCAACTTCTCAGAAAATGTTATTATTCATAAAAATTGATGCATGATCCAAAACTATATTAGCAGTTAGTTTTATTAAAAATCAAAGAATATACAGCTTAAGTAAGAAAATTTGATAAGGCCACAGACTAAAGCACCTTATTTTAAAAAATATTACATACATTAATAAAAATATTTTTTTTAATTTAATGTATACTAAAGGTACTTATGTATTTATAAGTAATTACGACATAAACAACCTCACCTTATTTTAATAAGTTATTTTTCATTTCTATATCATGATGCCGACTTTAATAAGAAGATTAATTATACAAGGGGGTTAGTAAATAAATTATAAACAAAATATAATAGTTTTAAAAGATTTCTGTTGCAGTCTAATTATTTTTTTATTGTTAAATTTAAAAAATATATTATTTATGAATGATAGATTTACCAGTTATGAGTGCTACATGTAAAAAATGCATAAAAAATATGATAAATTTTGTGTTTATGATTTGATAATTATACTTTAAATTAAATGTAAACTTTAATTTGAGTGAGTAAGGATTAAAAAATAAATGCAAAAGTTCGCAAAATTTCCTTATTTCTTTAATTTTTTTCTATAAAATTTAAAAGAATTTTATTTTTCGTAAATCTCGAGAATATCGAAGCAGATTTTGGAGTACATAGAGTATTCAAATTCCGCGCCCCGTTACCTTTCACATTTTTATTAATCTTAACCATCTTCGGGGGTACCGTGAGGTGGATCTATACAGACAAATACCAAGAATAAAAATGATATAAAAAAACAAGAGTTGAATACAGCTTACTTTCATAAGGTGTTTATACAAATGACATAAAATAAATATTTTTAAAAAACCTTCAAGATTAAAATTACGTAAAATCACAACTGCGCATGCGCAAATAAAAATGTAATGGAATGAGAAGTTGTCTGTCGTGACAAGTGTTTATTTGCGTTTATTTATTTATACATTTTGCGTCCTTTTTGTCACATAAGATCAAAAAGTTATAAATCTTTAAGATTAGGTTCTTTTCGAAACCACTCGTTCTATTTCCTCCATTTTAAAACTTTAAGCACACAACAAAACTAAAAATTAAAAAAAAAACACTGCGAAACGAGTAATCGTAAAGGGCGTTTATTATGGTATAATTGGTTACTCTTACTTTTTATTTGTGTTTTATTTCGCTGTACAAATAGGGTTATTTCTTTTTTTTTAATTATTCTGTTTTCATGTTATTTGTTTGTATAAATCCACCTTAATGTAATAATAACCATATTATGAATCATATAAATAATTATATTATTTATTTTTAAATATTTTTACTAAAAATCTTTTAAAACTTAGGATTCCACAAGTAATATTTATTTGCCGTTTAATCCACAATTTAGGTTGTAAGCTGAAAAAAAATATATTTTTTTAAATATACATAATATGAAGAGTTATTAAGTAGAGCAAACACGTATTTAAAAAGATGCATTACTTTATATATTATACATTTAAAATCAGGCTGTTGATTTCATCCAGATTGGTCATACTAAGTTTAGGCATAACCAAAACAAAATTACGATCGAACCACTTTGTGTGTAATGTATATATCCCAATAACTTTAATGTCAATAATACGAAATAAACTATAAACGTGTTTAATAAAAATTTTCAAATAAAAGGTATTTAAAAAAGAAATGCATGATATTTTAAATAATCCCTTATTATATTGCTTCAGAATGTAGAATATTCTGTTGCTGTTATATATCCAACAGCGAATTAAAATTTATAGTAACGATTTGTTTAGGTAATAAACAGTAAATTAAAGTTAAAACTATTATTTTAAATGTCACGTCATGCAAATAAAGATAATGCAAGCCCACAAATGTATAATTTATTTCTTTACTTATTTAAAACTTTAAACCTTATATTTTAATATCTACTTTTAAGATATTTGTTATACGTACTTCAAACAATGAAACACCTATTCAAAATAATTCTTACACATGGAAAATAATTTATTGAAAATGACTTACCGTATTAACTAAAAATGTACTTTCTTTCAAGGCGCCAACACAGCCAAACAAAGCTATGATAAAAATAAGAAATCCAATTACTATAGCAAGGGTGGATGGGTTGTAGTAATGGGCTTCCATAAACTCCTCAAAGTTTGTGTAGATGTTTTTAATTGTGTAGCCAATTGAAATAAGAAGCATACCAACAAACTGGAAAAAAGAAATGTTAGACAAACAAAAGAAGACAAAATGACCACTCACACTTTAAATTGGTTTTGGCGAAAGGTGAAATTTACCCAAATTTTAAAACGTTATTAAGGACCTTAAAAAAGCACTTTTCATCATGACACCAAAATTTTAAACCTACAGGGTTAGCCGCTAGGGCTAGGTGTAATTTGTGTTTTGCTAATTTAAAAAATACTGGTTTGCTAAGTATTTACTGTATTTTTATGGTAAATAATACTAAAACTTTTTATATTTACTGTGTATATCAAACTTATTTAACTTATAAAGTGCTTTTAGGTAAAATTAAATTACAGGGTATATTAGAAAACCAATTGTTTTACGCCATATGAAAAATAATAGTATCTTAAATAAGGAATATGTAATATTACTATTAGAAAATAACAAATTAAGCCAAAACAACTGTACACAAATAGGGATCTTAAATAATCTTTCAACTGCCGATTATTCAGGGTACTAAAAATAAAATAAAGAAAAAATTAAATTAAACGTATTTTTAAGTCCGCTTTACATTAATAAAACGATTAGATTCGAAAATAAAAATATTCAATGTAAAATGTAATTTTTTTGTGCCCTATGTAATTTTTAACCTTTCAAATATATTTCATTTTAAAAAATTTAACTTTTAAGTAAGTAATGAACTTCATTAAATTTGAGTGAAAGGTTTGATATTAGATACTCTCTTAACAAAATATTTTTACAATAGCATATACAGAATATTCCAAAAGTGATCGATCTTTTAAGTATAGCTTTAGAAAATCACTTTGGTTACTAACCTATTAACCCTCGCTTGCCAATTTCTATTTGCTGCATCAGCAATAAAATTTAATAAATCACTTGGCGGATAATGTACCGGGTGTCCAAATAAGAAAGTACCCCGGTTGTATCTCAGAAAATGTTTATCGCACAGCATCGAGAAAAAACTATTTTTAGTAAAAGTGGTCAAGAGAAATAGCTGGAAACTATTTTTAAGTTTCTGAAATGGCCGCTAGGGGGCGTAACTGCAATCTTGAATAAAAAAAAGTGATGTTTCTGTGAATTTTGCTATATTAATCCAACAAGAAATACCCGATTTTTAAAGTAGAGGACAATATAAACCTTTTTTGTTTGACAATTTTTGCTGTATCTCTAAAAATAAAGTGGTGAAGGGTATTTAAAGGTGTCCGTAAAAAACACCCTGTATCTTCAAAACGGCTAAGACGAATTTAACAAACTTGGGCTAGTTAAAAAGAGCTATTCTTGGGCTATAAATGTTATATTAATTAAAGTTTTGTTTTTACATGTCGCCGCTAGAGGGCTTTTTTTGAAATTCCGACAGAAATGGTTAAATTTCTCAAAAAAATAAAATGCATTGGTATGTTTTTTTTCATAAAAAAGTAGCTTAATGATGCTTAAATAAGCTCGCAAAAACCATATCTCGATTTCTTGTTCCTTACCTAAAATTTAGGCCAAAGAAAATTTTATACGTCAATATCTCAAAAATTATAAAAGCTACAAGAAATTTTATTTAACATAAATTAGGTATTTTTATAAAACTTATAATTTAGCTTATTTAATCTTTTCGCCTAAATGCAATTTTAGGAATTATAATCAATAAATTGAATTTTCAGGATTTTTTTAAGGTATACCCCTGGAATTCGATTTTTTTCTTATAACTCGTAAAGTATTGTATTTCAACGAAAAAATTATATAACCTAAATAAAAGGTTCCGTAAAAATACATAATTATTGTATTATAAAATTTTATTTGGACACCCGGTACATTGTTTTTAAATCTTGCATAACCAAGATACCACAAGACACTAGATACGTGGGCACATGTTAATTATGTATGATCCCCTATTTTGCATCTACAGTATGTGTCCCTTATTAAATCGCATGCATAGCACATGTTTTGTAACATTATTAAACAGGAAACATATTTTTGCTTTGATAAGATTTTCTTCTAACTGCAGAACTTGAAATACAAATTAATAATTTATTTGTCTAGGCTGTATCTTGAATACATCCGGAGCTAGTTTTACTATATGTCCCAAAACATTTTGATTTCAGGTATGGCAAAGTAAAGTGTGGAAAATTAAAATAGTTTTCATCTACATGCACATTGAAACTTTTTATTTTCGAATCGAATTGTTTTATAAACGTAAAGCAGACCTAAAAATGGGTATAATTTCATTTTTCTGTATTATATTGGTGGTACCCTGTATAGTGTGCAATTAAAGGAATATTTAAAATCCCCACTTGTGTACAGTTATTTTGGCTAAATTTGTCATTTTTTAATAATAATGTTACAGATTACTCATTTAGGATACCTATAATTTTTTTATATGACGTTAAACTACTAATTTACTCTGTATTTTCATTTTACCTTATAGCACTTTATAACTTAAATAAGTTAATATACACAGTAAATATGATAAGTTTAATACTTAGCAAACTACTTTTTTAAATTGACAAAACACAAATTATACCTAGCTCTAGTGGCTCACCCTGTAGGTTTAGAGTTTTGGTGCAATGATTAAAATTGCTTTCTTTGAGATCCTTAATAACACATAAAAATTTGGTTAAATTTTACCGTTCGCCAAAAACCCATTTAAAGTGTGCATGGTCATTTAAATTACATATTTTGAAACAGTCAAATTTTTATTATTTTTGAAAATTTTTGTATCTACGATAAGGAAATAAAAAGTTGCAAACCTCTGGGTTATTAATTTTTTTAAAATTAAAAAACTTTTAAATTACTACAATATTAAAATTTGCAAATCAATCTTCATAGGTTTTTATAGGATACCTATACCTATACTTAATTTAAAAACAAACTACCTAAAAAACCACATTTTAAGTCGTTTTAGCGGCAACTAAAAATTCAAAAATTCACCTAGCAATTTGGTAATTGAACGATCATGTATTTTTTTTTAATTTAAAAAGTATACAAAACTGGAAAATTGTTTCAAAAAAGAGTAGAAAATCATTTATATAATTCGTGTGGTACTGGGTGTATTTTCAATTTCACTAACTAGGGTATAAAATCAAGTCGTTTTAAGACTTAATAGTCTATTTTTAAACCTTCTTTAATTCTTATTTTTTCAAATTAATTTGTAAGTATATAATAAATTATTAGAGGGATTAATCTACTTTTTAATATTTTATAATTTTTTATTTTTAAATATGACGTTAAGGATTAAAAACACATTAAATGGAATAGATTAATTTAAATAATATTTGTTGTCTTTATTAGAAGGTAAAACATAACCTTTTTAAAAGTGGGATGAAGTATACTCGCTGAATTTAATTGTAATCCTTAAATTACGTTCTTTAAAAAATCGTAATTTTTGACTCCTGAAGTTATACGGGGTATCTTACTTAAAATTCCAAAGGCCAAAATCTCCAAACTAAGCAGAGATAATTAAGTTCTGTAGTTCATTATTTTGTTACGAGTTAATTTAAACAATTATTTAAAAACAGTCTCTACTTTACAGTTACAATTGTTTAAATTAATTGAAACTTGTTAATAATCTCACAACTATAAGTTGTACAGAAATGTCTACTAACAAACTGATTGGATACTCGAAAAATAGCACCAAATATACACAGGGTTTTCGGAAATAACGTTTAAATAATTCTAGGGGTGATTATACGTGCTAAATTATAAAAAAAAGTTTATATGAACACAGGTCCGCAAATGCGTCATAAGATCGCTATGGCGATTCAAAGACGGCACCGGGATATAGGTTTTATTTTATATTTTTGGAACCCTATTAAATAGTCGTCTAAGTTTTGGCATATGAATTGCTTTTAATAGTAGGTACTTTTCAGTGTTTTTACTAAATCATTATTTTAATCAGGGGCGTGCTGACAGGGGAGGCCTCAATTTAATTTATTCACATTTTTATCAAACGTCATATTTTTGCAGTTTTCTTTAGAAATTCTGATTTCGCGGTATAAATTACATAAAAAAGGTATTCTTATTAAAAACTTGTCAGGCCAGCCGTTTTTGAGAAAACACTCTTCAAAGAAAATAATGCATGCATGGACGCCAAGCAAAAGAGTATTTCGGCATTTTTTGAAAGCCGAGAACAATATATTTTTTTAATTACACTGTTATTAACACAAATGTAATCAAATAAAGTTTATTTTTAAACCTTATGTTAAATTCGTTTACCGCAGAAATATGGCGTTTAATAAAAATGTGAACAAATTAAATCAAACCCTCCACTCTCGGTACGCCCCTGATTAAAATAATAATTTAGTAAATAAAAACGATGAAAAGTGCCTACTATTAAAAGCAGTTTATATGCCAAAACTTAGATGACCATCTAAGACGGTTCCAGAGTTACAAATAAACCCAGATGTGGTTGCCAAACTTAAGTATATGCTCAAACAAGTATAGACGTTGAAAGAAGTTTTTCAGACTACAAAAACATTTTAAGTGATAGAAGACAGAACTGTACTATGAAACATTTAAAGCAGCATTTAGTTATTGCTTGTTTCTATAAGTAATATTTTTATTTTGTTTTGTTGTTCATTAGAGACTTTGTTTATTTTAATATTTGTTTATTATGTATTTTATAGATAAACAATTAATTTTTATTTCACTTTTTTGCTTTTTTGCCTTGCTTATGCTTATTTCGTGCTTTTTTGTAAAAAATTACATGCTTTTTAAGCGCTTATTTTAACTTTTTTATGCTTTTTAATCCGGACTCTAGTCATAAAAATAACGTAGATTAGTATATAAATAAAATAAATTATTATTTGGACATCGACAAACCATTCAGAAAAACGTTTAAGTTTAAAATAAATAGCACCATTATCTGCTACTCTAAAAATCCCATAAATAAATTCTTTTTATACCCTTAAAAGTACCAAAAAAATTTTTAAATTTTTGTTTAAACTAAAAAAAAATAAAATTTCAAATAATTATGCACCAAAATGCGTAACTTTGTTGTATCTTTTACAGTATTTGCATAACGTCAGTAGTGACACTATCGCGTTATCTAAAAGGTACCGAGAAATCCAATATCTGTATATTCTGGCGCTTGGACAGCGTTGATGGAATAGGGGGATAAAATATAAAAACCCAGCACCCACGGTACCCAGTACTTGGGCTCCCTATAAGCCTTCGTTCGATAGAAAAAGTTTACGAGGTACAGAGACGGCCATTAAATCTTGGGCAAAAAAATTGTCAAATTTTGACTTTTTGACAATTTTTGTAAATTGCTCTTTTTTACCTTGTTTTACTTTTAATTACTATAAATAAAGCAAAGGTAAAAGAAAATATTTATGTCTTATTGGAACTAACAAATTAATAAATTAATTAACAATTTAATAAATTTAAACAAACCTAAATATCCTTTCAAATAAATTTAATATTTTATTGTGGCCCCGTTTTTTCTAAGACAGAGTTTAGCCTTCCAGGCATCGAATGGACTAAAGCCCGATCGTAGTCCATATTTCCTCGTAACTCATGCCACGCCTCTAAAATTATATCCTTAAGTTCGTTTACATTTTGCGGCCTAAACTTATTTTCCCTATTAATTTTTTTAACTAATAAGCCCCAAACATTTTCCATAACATTTAAATCCGGACTACGTGCAGGCCACGGTAAAGCCCTAATACCCTGATTCCATCCATTCATCGACTTGCCGGGCCGTATGAACGAGACACTTATCTTGCTGAAAGATAAAATTTCTGTCCGGAAATCGATCCAGTGCAGAAGGAAGCATGATATTCTGTAGTAGATCTATATATACCTCCGCATTGAACCTTCCTTTGATAAAATAACATACAGCAAGTCCATGTGCACTCAGCCACCCCCAAACATTTACCGAAAATCGCCCACTAGTTCTGTCCATTTGGATATATTTTTCATCAAATCGTGTTTCATTGTAGCACG
This sequence comes from Listronotus oregonensis, assembly GCA_019359885.1. Lineage (NCBI taxonomy): Eukaryota > Metazoa > Arthropoda > Insecta > Coleoptera > Curculionidae > Listronotus > Listronotus oregonensis. The sequence goes on from JAHBCN010000127.1 coordinate 22,039, forward strand.
ACCGAAACACTTTTTCATCGGTGAGTATTATATTTTCCCAAAAAATCTGAGGTTCCAAGTAAAATTGTAGAGCAAATCCAATGCGTTGTTCCTTATTTGCATTTGTTAAAAACGGTTTTCAGGCTGCCGGGTGGCAGCGCAATTCGAATATTTGCCTTATTCTTCGCCGTGCCGTTCAAACCGATGCTGGAAATTGCTTTCGGTTTTGCTATAACTAAAGATTTAAATGGTTGGTTTCTCAAAACAATAACTAAATTATTATCTTGTGCTTGATTTGATAGTTTGGGGCGACCACTTCCAGCTCTAAACAAAATGAATAGTACTGTTTGGGATGTTAAGCTCTTCCGCCACATCTGTTTCTGGTCATCCTTTGTGCTCAATATAATGAATAATTAATACTTTTTGATTCAAAGTTAAGTTTGGCATTTTAAAATTTGCATCACTTTGTATAAAATTATTTTAAAAACTTATCAATAAGTGTTTTCTTTTGATAGACTTATATATTTCCAAAAAATAAAATTAACTTCAAAAATTGTTTTAAGTGTTTTGCCATAGGTACGAAATCTAATCTACAGATAATTTTATTGCTAAAATCTTTTGTTCGCGTTTGCCTATTATTATTTACGTAAAATCACAATAACTTTTTTATCTTTCGGACAACCCACGCAGGCTTATATAAAGCTTGAATATAAGGTACCATCGTGACTGTTTTTTAGTTTTAAATGTTTTGTTATGTAAATTTTATATTTGGACCTCACTGATAAAACAATAATGTATTAGTAACAAAAATGTGGATACTGCATTTGTTTTATGACAAGTATGTCATATTAGACATCATGAAAATGGCTCAACCTTTAAATCACTTCTTAGTGATGTGTGTAAATATCATTTAGATGTTGTTTGCTGGTGGTCACCCATTAAATTACTAATCACGCACATTAACGAAGTAATTTTTTGTGTTAAAAGTTCTCTGTTCCGAAACCCATAAGAAAAAATGTATTTATTATGACTTTAAAATATTTAAATTATTTACTTTATCTATTAGAAATCAATCGCTGCTAATAAAAGAAGAATAAAAAAATATAATGTATGTGCCCAAGGCTTATGACCAGATCCCGCATGATGCGGTCCTAAACAAGGTCCCTTTTCGTGGTCTTTCACCTAACAATTGTCCTTGGCTCTGTTGATGATCACTTTCTAGCTTTTTCCAAGCTAATGCTGCGGTGCTCTGGGGTCCCGTAATAACACCAACTGCATTTCTTCTTCACATCAACCATCTTTTTACTTCCATGATATGTCTTATCCATAGTTTTGTGGACGATAGTGTCTTTTACTCTAATATTCAGTTTCATAGGCCAAGAATCTAAACTGTGGGACCTAGTGCCTGCAGAAGTTTCCCCTTCTCCAAACGTCCAAATTATTGATCTACCTTGATCTACCTGTTTTTGGCGACCGGTGAAATTTAAAAATGTTATTTAGGACCTTAAAAGAAGCACTTTTTATCATGGCACCAAAACTTTAAACCTACAGGGTGAGCCGCTAGAGCTAGGTGTAATTTAACTGTATTTTAATAGTAAATAGTACTAAAACTTTTTATATTTACTATGTATATCAAGTTATTAAACTTTTAGAGTGCTTTTAGATATTAGAAAACCAATTGTTTAACGCCATGTAAAAAATAATAATAGGTATCCTAAATCAGGAATTTGTAATATTACTGTTAGGAAATAATAAATTAAGCCAAAATAACTGTACACAAATAGGGATCTTAAATAATTTTTTAACTGCCAATTATACAGGGTGCTATAAATACAATATAGAAAAAATAAATTGTACCTATTTTTAAGTCTGCTAGTTACCTAAGACAACTGTGGACGGAAGAGAAAAAAATATATAAAATATTTCTACATTTTTTTTATTTTTAGCATAACAAGAAAAATGAAGTAAAAATAAATTTCATAAAACATTCTTTGGCTTTAATTTACCTTTTGGCATTCTAATAAATTTATCTACTGTATTCACCCCTTTCCCTCTGACAACTTTTACGATGAGTTTTTTACTTTTTTGAGCAAAAGTTAATCATATGAAATAATCTTCTTGGCTTTTTTAAAATCCATAATAAAACTAAACATCAGGGTGAAGCAAGATTTTATTGTCAATCATCCTACATGCTTTTTTCTTACGATTCCTCCGAAATATGTTAATAAATCAACAAAACCATTTAACTGGCCACCAAGACATAGATTGTAAATAAAACCCCAAATATGCAAACCAAGGTTTTTAAAATTCTGTTTCAATGCTTGACTTTTAAAACCTAGTCTTGAAAATCGACAGACCAGCATTAAAGCAAGAATTCAATACAATCACACCATCTCAAAGGCTACTTTTAGTTATTTGCAAGAAAATGGAAAAAATAATTATTCCCATTTTGTTATCTTCAGGACATCCTATAGGAAGGCTTGTGCCCTGTTATGAGGTGGTTAACTATTTTTTATTGCCTAGATCGGCCAACAATATTCAAGTTCCGAAAGATACAAATTATGCATTTTACGGCACCTACTAGATATCGCAGTAGTGCCCCCACTGGCAATATATTAATAGGAACTACCTAAATATGCCGCTTCTGCGTGACAGGCAAAAACTTTGTCCACTTTGCTACCGAGGAGACGTAATATATATTATGAGTCAAGACAACCAAATTAAACCAAAGTTTAATATTATCGCCACGTCATTCCTTTATCGATTAATTAATTATTTCAACAATTACGACAATAATGATTTAACAAAAATATATTGTATTTAACAAACCATATGTTTCTAAATAATTACAAAATTAAAAAAAAATCGCATTGAAAAATATCAATTTAACTTTTAATGTTTAATAAACGCCAAAACAATAACAGCCTGCAGGATAAAATAATTTATCTAACTAACTTATCTAAATTAATTTTATACATAAAAGTAAGTAAAAACATAAGATATAAACATAAAATTTGGCATAAGTTAAGTAAAGATAAAAGGAGCTTCTCAAGATCACGTGACAAAATTGCAATAAGTTGACAGAATCCTTTGTTTTCGACTTAATTATCCTGATAACGTTTTTAAAAATAAATTTAAGTCATTTTTTTCTCATTTTTTAGGGGGAAAGTTTGCCTCAACCAAAAAGTCATACATAAATATTTTAAATGATTTTAAAAAAGTTCTACCTTATTTAAAAAAATATAGCTTTAAATTAAATAACCTTATTTATCCAAGTAAATCAACTGGTACAGAATATACCTAAAATCTTTTCTTTTTTTTTTGAAAAAAATTGTACATACACAAAAACTTTATATTTTTTGTAATAATTTGTGACTAGCATTTACTATCTATTAGATTAGAGTATCTAGTATAATTAAGTACCATTTTGTTGCAAAACAGGTATAATATTCTTTGATGAATAAAATTTAAAAAAATATTTTCAACATACTTACCACGAACATTATGTTGGCTATACATAGCATATGTTTAATACACTTCATTCCAAGATCTAGGTCCTTTTGGGCCGCCATTATGGACAGAAATATAGCTTTTTTTTGTTAAACCACTCTACATCTAATAATATACTGACAAAATATCACCTGTTATCATATTCGTTTATTTATCAGTCAGATTAGGACGACTGGCTGATAAGAAAATACAAATAGTTAAATTACTGCGTATTACTTATGCATAGCCCATCAAAATTCCTATTAGATATTTAATTTAATTATTGTAATATTTGTAATTAAAATATTTGAATAACGCTTTCGTTATTTAAATTGATTTTAGTACTTTTCTTAATACATGGTTTTCCTTTTTTTATTTATATTTACAATAACTTAACTAGTTGGCTTAGTACAAAAATCCCCTAGGTAAGTTTCATTCAGTGGACAAGGTGGGAAGTTTGGTGCTTCTTTAGATGGAATGTGAAAGGAAGCAAAATGTGCTGCTTTGAGAAAAATCATGTTGCCTATTTTTATTTAGAGCAGAAGTCGTAAAAATACCTACAAAAAAAAGAACACGCTTATCTGTGAATTTTTGTTTAAGCTAAATCATTAATAAAACAAACGGATCTTTTTTAAATGAAATCAAGCAAGCCAAGAGTTGTAAGAAACTCCATTTCCTAGATATGGGAAAACTATTCCCACCAAGGCCTTATTTGGGATACATAGAGAGTATACACAGTAAAAAGGCTAAAAAAATTTTTGGTTTACAGGATTTTCAAAGTTACTTTAGTTATGGAAATAATATATTTATGCCAGTTAAGGTCACTCTCGAAAGCAAGGGCCCCAAAGTAAAATTAGTCTTTGTCGCTTATAATAAGAGATGAGTCAATACTTGAAACTTATCTAGACTTTTCGCCACTAGAAGCATGAATGGATCTTTGCAACATTAAACTATATGTTTAATGCCCCAATCCAATATTTACTTAATGTCTTATGAAAGCTTTACTGTTACTGCTTTACTTTAAGCTTGTTTAGCAAATTAAGCTTAAAAACTTGCTTGAGAAACTGAATATTAGAAATAAAAATCCCGCCATCCACAAAATTATACATCGAGTTAATAATGTAGAACAAATCGTATACGTAAAGAAGAAATAAAGTCGGTGCCGCTTTTAAGTCCTGGCTGAAATTTCTCCCCATTTCACTTATTACCGCATAAAATATTTCGTACCCTAAACATGCCTTCGCCGACACTCCTCTTTAGAATCTCTTATGGTATGAGCATCTTTTCGTGTGCAACCTTTCAAATCCTTAAAACTATAAACCTATATCTCTCCGGTTTTAGTTTAAATCCTAAATTATTTAGAATACACAAAATTTTACATGACAGACAGTACGGATTTCTTCACAAAAATCCACAGCGAAGCAAATCAGTTTCAAAATATCAGATCTTGTTTTCAAGTAAATATGGAGCTTATAGTATGATTTTTTACGAAATGACCCTCAAAACTGTGACGTGACACTTAACTGTTAATGTTAAGGCTCGTTCAGACGGTGACACCAAATCGTGTCACTAAACTTTTGCGACGTAAATGTCTTATCAGTGTCATTTTTTAAACTACTTGTCTGCCTCGAGGTCATGATGTCGTGACGCTAGTAGGTGCCATATTTATATCAATTATTAATATATCACACCATGACCCTGGCGATTTCACGACCCTGATGTTAAAAGTCTCGTTCGTTTCATCGTTCAAAACACAAAAAATAACAGCATAGTCCTGGCTATAGCAAATCGACATAAGTGTTGTTAAATATGTTAACGTTATGGATCTGTTTGTTATTCAAAAACACTTTAAAATATTTGCACTTTTTTACACACCTAGTCCCAAAATACACTTTCGATAAGGGCACTTACGTAAAAAAAGTGTAAAATTGTATACACTAATTCTGAATAACAAACAGACCTTAGTTATATTTTGCTACCAAAACACTTTCATATTGACCAATTTTCTATCAAAATAAAACATCCGTTCACCAATTTGTCAAGACGCTGTGCTAACGGTTTATTTAAATAATATTACCAGTTAGATTTTAGTCTGGATTTAGTTGTCGACCGACGATTAGCGCTGACATCAGTCGAACGTAGCTACATTAATAAATATGTATGATCAACAACAGTGCATAACCGTAGCCGTTCTATCTTCATCGATATAGCTACGTTCGACCGTTGATTGAGTAGTGTTTTGGGAAGATGCCTAATGCCTATGAAAACAAATGTGGCTCGCGACAAAAATTATTTCTATCTTTCTTAAACCAATGCAAATAGCATCTTTCGTCCTTTTTGAGTGACGACTGATGCCGAGTGATTCCGAAAAAAGCGTGATCGATTGGTGCTGCCCCAATAAAATGTACGGCGTTTGTGTAAACAACGGCCGAATTTAAGTGGTGGCCTGGGTTTTAAAATTTTTATTAAAGACATAAAATAGAATCGGGTTTTTGTCGCTACACGCTGCGTTGCCAGATCTAAAGAAATTTCTTACCCTTTACGGGATGTTAACCATGTATAATTATTGTGTGCTTAGATACATTTTTTATTTAATTATTTTCAGTTTGAAAAGAAAAGAAAGACTGATAAATTTAAAGGCTATTTTTTAATTATGCTTACCGTTGATTGGGTTCAGCTCTAGGTACAGGTGACCCGCCTAAAGTTCATCTTTTTAAAAAAATATTTTCTCTATACAACTCTATACAAAACATATAAATTTGTAATAAAAATACCTAATACTAAAACCTCGAATAAAATATAACATGACAAAACTAAATTTAAATAAATATAATTATTGGAGTATTGAAGTGGAAATAAGTATTTAAAATAAAAAATACATGATATTTCGATTTATTTAATATTTCTATTTGTTTTAGGAATCGGGAAATTAATTTTTCTGTTAGTTTTGGCCCTCATCAAACAAAAAAAAATGGTCATAAGTCTGAATATAATTTGCTTATTAAAATTGAATTAATTTTTAAAATTTACATGGCTTTAAACTCTTTTGTTTTATACAGGATTGCAGGATGATACAAATTCGTGTCGAAGTATGGGGATCTCGGTAACACAGGAGATACAGGTCGGTTAAGTAAATGGAGGCAAAGTTGCACAAATTTATGACCAATAAAATGCCTCTCTGAAATTTTCAAAAATCCGTACACTTCGAGAATTAACCGGACGAAACAGAAATTTTGTAAAATCGTTTTATTTTTTCCTGTGCTTATTTCAAGACATATTTAAAATTTGAACCTTTTTTATAAAAACTTTTTCCCCCCTTCAAGTTAGTATTATCAAATTTAAGATCAGACGTTTCGTCTTTGAGCGTCATAAAAAGAAAAAACGTGTAATTTTAAATCTAATAAAAAAACAAAATCTTATAAAAAGAATGTGTTAACAAAATCCGAAACGGGCTTTTTCTTTTAAGTTACAAATAAATGCATGGGTATTTTTAAAAGCTCAAAACACCCTGTATCTCAAAAAGTAATCGCGTGCATGTGTGGTAATTTAAAAAGTTAAAATATTAATTTTTCTATGGGGCTTTTCGTAGGTTTTACTGCCTAATTTTTTTGTTTTTGCTAAACTTTTAATTTTCCATCGTAATGCTCAAAACAATTTTATTTTAATAAAAATATCAACAACATACAATTTGTGATTCTTGCATGAATTTTACCAATTACCGTAAACGCCTTCTATATTCAATAATAATTGTTCCCCAATTGTACTTTTTATCCCAAATTCACATTTATGTTTATCAAAAATTGCATTAAAATGTTTAAGCATAAACATTGTGACATTGCTCATAATTTCACTTGATCTTTTTCTTTTGCCAGTAAAAGAATTTCATGAGAATGAACAAGGGGTTCAGTTTCACAACATCTGACAACGTCGGCTTTTCGTTGGTAGGTTACGTTTACGAGGCATACGCGTTGGTTTATAAAAATTTTACAGAAACTTTTTATATTTCGTTAAATAAATCAATAAATCATTATTTAGTTTATGTTTTCCTAAACAGATGGCCGATGCTAGCGCTCGAAGCGACTAAAACATTTGTCGGTCTTTTTACTTCCCATAAGCTTATGTATCTTCCTCAAAACACTACTCAATCAACGGTTCGACCAATGTCAGAGCTGACCGTCGCGTCGGTAGAGTACTAAATCTAGCCATTTTGCCACAACTGCTTTTCTTTTTTTTTTCAAACCTCGTCGAATATTCCAAATAAAAACACACATAGATTTGGCGTTCGATCCTATTCGATCCTGATCGGCTTTTGCAATGAAATTGATATATCTATTTGGATTGATCTGCTTTTTTGTTTGGTTTTATTTAATTCCATTTGTTTATATTGCGATTACAAGTTTTCGTTCTCTCCTATTTAGATCAGTTTGTAATATTTTAGTTCAAAAGTGTTTGTTTCCATTTGTTTTTATTAGTATCTATTTGCATTTTGGTTGTTTTGCTATTCGGATTTATTCGCGATATTTTTATTTTCTTGTATATTTAAAAGTGTTTGTTTCTATTTGGTTTTAATGGTATCTATTTGTATTTTGGTTGTTTTTATGCATTGCTATTCGGACTTATTTGCAATAGTTTTATTCGTTTTTTTTTTTGGTTAATATTTAAATTATCTAAAACCATTTTGTAAATTATAAGCAATACATACAGGGTTAAATTATGAAAAAAGGATTAAGGGATTTAACTATATGCTGTTAAAAAGGTGAAGAATTTTTCTAAAGATTTTAAAATTGTTCTAATTCGATATTTCTAAAATTTTAGAATTTTTTATTTTTCTTTATTAAACAAAGATTTATGGTAAAACTTTTCAGTTTTCACTTTAGAAAAAATGTTTTATTTTATGTTTTATATTCATATCTTTGTTACTTTAAATTGCGTACTTTTATGTAGGGGAAAGCGGGGCGGAACGGGGTGGCGGGGTAGAACGGGGTACCGCCATTAAAAAACGAACGTGCCAACGGAATCATCCGAACTTGCAGTGAAGGCCACCTAAACGCATCGGTTACATGTTAGGTGCATCAGTTGTCCGAAAACCGTCGAGCAAGAGGTTAGTCTCGTAAACAGCTTGAATTTTTGTGTAAATTTGTATATTTGGCGTCCATATTAACCACCGTAAGTAATTTGCTTATTAAATTTTAATCTATTTTAATTGTGTAATGCATAGAACGTTTGTTTAGCAACATTTTTATCACTTTAGCTTTACTGTAGGTCATGTTTTTTTCCAAAATATCTAATTTAAAGACATAAATTGCACATGGGGCACAATGGGGTGGGGTACAATGGGGTACCCCGTTCTGCCCCGTTAAATGTCGTATCTAATTTAGTATTTTTCAGATGGTTAGAAATTATGTTCGGAAGACTAAGCGTCAGGAATGGAGCATTGAATCCATGAACGCAGCAGTTGATGCCGTTGTTACTGGACAAATGGGGTACAGCAGGGCCGCAGAGCAACATGGTGTTCCCCAAACAACTCTGGAAAGGTATGTTAAGAAAAAAAGAAACGAGCCGCAAAATTTTGTTGTTGATACATCTGCCGGGAAATTTCACTGCGTTTTTTCACAAGAACAGGAGATAGAACTTGTCGGATATTTAAAATCTATGGAAGCAAGACATTTTGGATTGACGATGATTGACTTTCGACGTTTGGCGTATCAACTAGCTCTACGAAATCAGTGCCATCATAAATTTAACGCATCAGCTGAAATGGCTGGAAAAGATTGGATGCAGTGTTTTTTAAAACGTCACCCTACTTTAACTCTACGAAAACCAGAATCGACTTCGGGAGCTCGAGCAATGGGGTTTAATAAGGTTGCAGTGTCACAATTTTTCCGCCTTTTTTTGGAAACTGTAGATAAATATAATCTAGTTGGTGACCGCATCTATAACTGTGACGAAACGGGGTTGACTGTAAATCCAAAGGGTCATACTAAAATTTTAGCCTTAAAAGGAAAACATCAGGTTGGCACCTTAACTTCCGCCGAACGAGGAGAGACCATAACGGCTGAAATCTGTTTTTCTGCTGCTGGAGCATACATGCCGCCTATGTTAATTTTTCCAAGAAAAAGGAAGCAACAGTCATTTGAGCTAGGCTTGCCACCTGTTTCGGTAGTAGAAGTTAGTGATTCTGGATGGATAACCACAGAACTTTTTTTAAATTGGTTTTTGTTAGATGGGCATGCAACCCATACCAAAAATCTTGATTTAATTGTGCATGCACGCGAGAATGGTGTAATATTATTATGCTTTCCACCACACCCGAGTCATAGACTCCAACCGTTAGACGTTTCCTTCATGAAACCGCTAAGTACATTTTATGAACATGAAGCTAGGACATGGCTGCGTTGCAATCCAGGAAAAGTGATAACCATATTTCAAATTTCTACGCTTTTTGGTAGTGCCTTTTTAAACGCAGCAACTATGAAAACGGCGATAAACGGATTTCGCAAAACTGGCATTTTTCCCCCCGATGAAAACATTTTTACCGAAGTCGATTTTTTACCAGCTGCTACCACGGATATTGAAAACAGTAACTCTCTATCAGCCAATGATTCTTCTAGTGCACTGGATTTAAAACTGAGACCTGAGACGCCAACGGAACCTTCAACTTTAAATTCACCTGCTGCTAGAAAAAAAGAAATGGATATAAGAAAATCAACTGAATCTTCTCCAACTATGTCAGCAAGTGACATTTTAAATCCCCTACCAGGTTGTTCTTCATGGAAATCGCCAAACGAATATGCTTCCCCAGATATCAACAAAAAGTCTTTTTTTCCCTGCTTGTCGCCAGAAGTTGCTTTACCTATTCCAAAAATCCAACAAACAGTTAAGAGAGTTAATCGTAAGAGAGGTAAGACAGCCATATTAACCTCAACTCCGTATAAGGAAGAACTAGAAGAAGCAGCTGCAAAAAGGGTTCCGAATAAAAAGAAAGACGGTGTTAAAAGAAAAATTGGCAATGAGATTCAAACAAGTAGAATTGCGAAAAAGAAGCGAAACCCTTCCAAGAAACTGTCGATAAATAAGGTAGATTCTGATTCATCTTCAGATGAAAATAGTGACGTAGAATGTCTCTACTGCAACGAATACTGGTCCAAGTCTATTGAAGGGTGGATTGCCTGTTCAGCGTGTCATAAATGGGCACACAATGCTTGTGCCGGCGTTGATAGCGAAGTGAATTTTTGTCTGATATTTTTAGCCATCTTAATAAAAAAAAAATGTGTGTACTTATTTTTTTTATACTATTTTTCACCACTAACACTATATTTCAGAGAGTCTAACCAAATATTATTAAGTTTTGCTTTAAAAATATAAAAACCCCATTCTGCCCCGCTCACGGGGCGGAATGGGGCAAAATGCACTTTTTCGGTTTCTCATAATTATATTTTTTAATATATGTATTTAACGGTTAAAAATTGTAAAAAGGTTTAATTAATATATTAAGTAATACACCAATAGCGAAAAAACTTTTATTTTGTTAATATTGTAGTAACAGTTAAGCATCAAACGTTATACCCCGTTCCGCCCCGCCTTCCCCTAATTTGCATGTTTTTGATGGTATCTTTATCCTTGAAAGATACTTTTGCAATTTTATTTTACATGTAAGTTTTACTTGTTCTGCTTTCTTGTTGAGAACATTTTGTTTTAACAATAAAGCGTAGTTTGTCTTTGCATGTGTAAATAAAATATCCTTCGTTTTATAACATTCATTTCTTAGTTGCCATAGACAAATATGGTACTATTTCAGTAGGTATAAGTTTAATTTTGTCATTACTACCAAAGATAATACTACTACGAATAGATGGTTCATTTAAATGGGGCGTTTTGAATCAGTTCGGAGATATCAATGCTTCCGTTAATGCGAATAAAATTAAGTCGGTAACCCCTGCCCCAGCGAAACAAACCGTGCGACATTGCCAATGTCTGTCGCTTGTACCTTATTCGGAACACGAAGTAGCGAAAGCGGGCGGCTAAACGGATTGTGCATTTTCTAGTCGCGTTTCATCACGCCAATAGTAAAGGCCTGTCGGCAACACTGTTTAACTTTCATTCAAGGATAGCGCGAAAATCTCTCGATGGACATCGGCTCGCGTTAGCCCATTAGGGGTATCAAAAATATAGCATTGGATGGTTCATCTTATCCGTAGTAGTATTATCTTTGTTACTACTAATATATTATATTTAACAATAATGACAAATGACAAATGTTTATTAGTAAAACAACATAAATAACGAATAGTTAGTAATTTTATCGATAATATAATTTAAAATAAAATGTTATGTTGGGTATACTTTTTATGAGACGTAACTTTTCCGTAGTAATTTTGCCTCCTGATCAGGAATACGGGACCAAAATTCACCATTTCTTTCTAACCTTAAAAAACTGGTGAAAAAAAGTGAAAATTATGAGAATTACCGTGGAGAAACTGATTTTCTTTACATCTAACTTTACATTTTTATGTAAAATCTGCTGAATTCACATCCAAGACCACCTCAAAAAACGGACTAGAAATCATATTTTTAAAATCTTCCGTGGATCTTGCCCAAATTTTGTATGAGCTTTTCTGGGTCGCTAGTTACGAATCTGAGGTCAAATTCTAAAAAATCAAAATGGCAGACCCAAAATGGCGAATGTGTTTTTTAGGGTAGCGACTAAATTTTGCGAAAATCAACGGATTTAAGATTGCCAATCTAAAGTCAAATTTGAAAAATTCATGATAGCGGATCCAATTTGGTGGATACAATAAGCAGAAACAACAGATTGAAGACAAATTTGATATATGGGAGTTTAGCTATATAAATATAAATTTCAAAAACTTAATAAACGACCCAAAACCGCTATCGAAAGAACTGAAAATTGATTTTCGTTTTATTATGTTTATTTTTTACAAGTGTTGTTACATCATGTTGAGCCTGGTCTTAAATTTTAAATACAACTTAAAATGTATAATTACCTAAACTCACATATATCAAGGTCAATCTGTTATTTTTGATTATTTTATCCACCATATTGTTGGTGTATAAATTTGACTTTAGATTTGAATTTAGCAACCTCAGAATCCACCACATAAAAAATTTGGCTTAAATCCCTTAAATTTCGAAAAATTTATTCTTTATCTTGAAAATTACATCTGCCATTTTGGGTCCACCATCTTGAACGAATTTAACTCTAAATTTGTAATTATCGACCCAAAAACCCCCCTATAGAAGTTTGGGCAAGATTCGCAAAAATTTTGAAAATATAATTTCTAGTCCGTTTTAAAGTACCTATAGAAAAAGAACAACTACACGTGCTCCCGTGTTATTCTTATATATAAGAATGTAAAGTTAAATGTAAAAAATAGTTTTTCCTAGTTAATTTTTACCAGTTTTTTTATTTAGGAAAAAATGGTGACGTAATGTCGGAATTTTGACCCCAGATTAGTAGTAAAAGGGAAAAAAAATTACGGAAAACATACGTATAATGTTAAGCATACCCAACTTTTGTTTTGTGTGCTGTATTATTTCAATATAAGGGCACGCTTTTAAATAAAACAAATATTTTAAAAAAATGTTGCATTAATTTTAAACATAATCATATTCACTGTAGGTCGATAAAAAGCCTAAATTGGTAATCCTTTTAAAATAATTGTATCCTGAAAGTCTCCGAACTATATAGGTGTTTTGGTGTTTTTATTTTTAGAGGTTTTTCTTTATTTTGTTTCAGGCGATCTGGAAGTTTGTAGGGGTTAATAGTTTCGATGCACACATATTTTGTTTGTAGGGTCAATAGTTTCGATGCACTAATATTTTGGGTGTTTGTTATTTGAGGGTCAATATTTCGATGCACACTATTTTGTTTGTAGGGGTTAATAGTTTCGATGCACACATATTTTTTTGTAGGGGTAATAGTTTCGATGCACACATATTTGTTTGTAGGGGTCAATAGTTTGATGCACACATATTTTGTTTGTAGGGGTCAATAGTTTCGATGCACACATATTTTGTTTGTATATAGTTTCGAGCACCAAGTTGTAGGGTAATGTTTCGATGCACGACATATTTTTTTTTGTAGGGCAGTTCACCAAGTGTAGGTCATAGTTCGATGCACACATATTTTGTTTAGGTAATAGTTCGATGACACATATTGTTTACATATTTCGATGACATATTTGTTTAGGGTAATAGTTTCGATGACACTATTTTGTTTAGGGTATGTTCGATGCACACATATTTGTTTATTTTTGATATTTTGGGTTAATAGTTTCGATGACATTTTGTTTTATAAAAATTTTTGTTTGTAGGGGTCAATAGTTTCGATGCACACATATTTTGTTTTAGGGGTAAAGTTGATGACACATTTTTGTTTAGCAATAGTTTCGATCACACATATTTTGTTTGTAGGGGTCAATAGTTTCGATGCACACATATTTTGTTTGTAGGGTCAATAGTTTCGATGCACACATATTTTGTTTGTAGGGGTCAATAGTTTCGATGCACACATATTTTGTTTGTAGGGGTTAATGTTTCGATACACATATTTTGTTTGTAGGGGTCAATAGTTTCGATGCACACATATTTTGTTTGTAGGGGCAATAGTTTCGATGCACACATATTTTGTTTGTAGGGGTCAATAGTTTCGATGCACACATATTTTGTTTGTAGGGGTCAATAGTTTCGATGCACACATATTTTGTTTGTAGGGGTCAATAGTTTCGATGCACACATATTTTGTTTGTAGGGGTCAATAGTTTCGATGCACACATATTTTGTTTAGTCATAGTTTCGATGCACACATATTTTGTTTGTAGGGGTCAATAGTTTCGATGCACACATATTTTGTTTGTAGGGTAATAGTTTCGATGCACACATATTTTGTTTGTAGGGGTCAATAGTTTCGATGCACACATATTTTGTTTGTAGGGGTCAATAGTTTCGATGCACCATATTTTTTTTAGTAAAGTTTCGTGCACACATATTTTGTTTGTAGGGGTCAATAGTTTCGATGCACACATATTTTGTTTGTAGGGGTCAATAGTTTCGATGCACACATATTTTTATTCTTCGAGACCAGGAGCTTTAGGAAATTTTAGCAAACGCAAAAGACAAAGACATATTTATGAAAAGTGGATATTAGGGTGATGCTTATGTGAGGCGATTTTTTTTTAATATTTGTACGGAGCACCCTTTTAATTTGTTATACTTTTTAAAATAAGTTTAAAGTAATTTTTTGGTAATTTTTATAAAAATTTTAGAAGTCGCTACAAAGACTTAAAGTTGAAACATTTAAAAAAAAATCCACAAAATCAAAGTTTGTAAGGGACAAAGTTTTTTTACTTTTTTAAGGCAAACTGCCCCTTTGATCTTCAACAAAGAACCAGAAAATAAAAATATTGAGCGAAACTATTTAGATTTTTTCTGTTGGCAAAAATGTGAATCCTTAAACAGTAGGGTTTTGTACGAAAGCGCTTATTCTTACATAGAACACAACTTTATTCCGTAACAATTTCGTCTTTATTCATATACTTCATACATTTTATATTGTTTCATTATTAAAGTTAGAGTTCAAATATTAAAACTAAATAATAGTATGATTTGAAAAATTTAAAAAATATTAAAAAGGAAAAGTAACGCTTAGAACATTTTGATTAGTGTTTCTTTTTTGGGGTCGGGAAACCTTTTTAACCACTAAAATCAAGGATTGTTTCTGCTCCTTATTCATGGTATCTTTTTTAATTATTTGTAAAGCATCAGCATGTGCAATGTTGAATAACGCATCAAGATCATGTGACCAATTGGACTCCCGCTCTATTAAACTGGCTGACCTTTTAGCTCTATTTTCCTTATTTTTTTGGATTTTGCCATTCCTTAAACATCCATTCAAGCTTTTCTACAACATGTTTTTTTAATCTAGTCGGTATTCTTGCTTTGTTCCAGATTTTAAAGTGAAGTGTGCAGATTCTCGTACTGTTTGTTTTTGTTCCTCCTTATAATAAAAAAAGTACTGAAGGCACCTCTTTCTTTGACGGAAGTTTCATCTGGCTAAAGGTAGAAGTTATCTGACCTGCTTACCAAATATCAGTCTTTTTCCTAGTCACTATTGTGGCAGAGCTACTGCATTTAGCCCTATTTTAGGCTTAAGAAAAATGAGGACGAACGAGAATTCACAGCAACCCATCTATCACACAATTATACTTTATTTCGTTTTCTGGGAATATCAGTTTAAAGGAAAATTATTTGGCTTTTCTCCAGAATAAAGAGATTTATAAATTATTTTGGAAAATTTTATATTTTATTATATATATAATTATAAAGAGCTCTTCTTAATAATACTTTATTGCATTTAATTGTGGTTATATCTAGTTACTTTATTTTGACTTAAATAAGGCATATCAGTTTTAAAAGTGAAACACGATACGAGATTCTAAAACCATCAAGTGTCCTATGAAATGGATTACGAAAGTGACTTAAAAAATACGTTAATTAGCTATTTTGCAGTCTTTGGAATAAAAAAATATTTCCCTTTTCTCTCTGGCTTTTTTAAAAATATTCTAAAAAACTCTTAAAATACAATATTTTCTAACAAAATTTAAATATTTTAAATGTAAACTAGAGTTGTGAGTTTTAGTTAATTTTTAGACCAATTTGGTTTTAAAAACGGCAACAGATTTTCCACTAAAACGTTGATCAGATTATTTGATTGTCAAGGAGCTTTTTAGGGTTTTTTTTTAATTTGTTTAGGGCGATTTGTATATTCGTAAAGGTCTATCGATTCTGTGTACGCACAGAATTTATACCCCTGAATGAGGACTTAACGAAAATTTTTTGATATGTAAATTCGCCACAACAATATAGAAGATATCTACAATTAGGTTTTTGTTTACTTAGTGTTTGTAAGTTACTTGTTTCTTAGCAATGTTAACTTATCATAGTTTATGGGCTACCTATAACCGACCTGTAAAATTTTGCTTTGTAACTAAAAAATTGTTAAATTTAAAACAAAAATATAAAGTACAAAAAAGGGTTGCAGCTGATTATTTGTCCTCTTTTTCGCTAGAATTTAAAAACATGTATTTTCATTAAAACCTGAAACATTGGTTACCAAAGTAACGATAGAAAAAAAAATTAAAAAAATGAGGAAAGAGCAACAACTATCTAGCAATGTAAAAGAAAGCAAATTTTGTTTAGATTATACGGTTTTTAAATAGTTGTTTAAAAATTTGCAAACAGTTTAAATAATAGGCAAAGCTCACATAAAAGCTCTTGACATAATATCATAGGTGTTCTGCAATACTACTGTGATCAAAAACTAAGGTGAATGTTTCATTTAAACTTCCCGCGCATGCCGATTGGCCGAGCGCAAATTGTTTTATTTTTAAGTTGGTACTACTGCTAGTAATATCTGGTAAAAGTTTGACGCCACTAACATCATTAGTATTTAGTTTACGTTTGGTTTTGTGAACAAAGAAAATTTGATTTGGCGATTTTTACAATGTCTGATTTTGTTGAGCAACGAAGTGCGATTAAATTTTGCTTGCGGAATAAAATTTCTTGTACCGAAACATTCGGACTGTTACTAAAGGCATTTGGCGATGATACCATGTCGCAAAAAAATGTGTATAAGCGATATAAGCACTTTAAAGAAGGCCGGGAACATGTTGCTGATTTGGAAGGCTCTGGACGACCATCAACGTCAATTGAAGAGCAACACATCAAGAAAGTGAAGAATATATAGTTCTTGAAAATTGACGATTATCTGTTAAAGATCTTGTGAATATGGTAAATATATCATATGGATTGATTCAAGCGATTTTAAAAAATCATTTGGGTCTCTTGGGTCTCAGAAAAGTGAAATCACGTGCCAAAATTTCTCAATTTCATTTAAAAAATCGACGCAGAAGTCTGTACAGAGATGCTTGCCCATTATCAGGACATTATAAAGCGCATTATTACTGGTGATGAGACTTGGATTTATGCATACGACCCGGAAACAGGTGCAAAGGTGAACGACGGCCACGAAAATCAATGCAAAGTCGTTTAAAAATCAAGGTAATATTGATTGTTTTCTTCGATTATCGTGGTGTAATGCACTATGAATTCCTTTCACCAGGCCAAACAGTCGATACGGAGTATTATTACAATGCTATGCGTCGTTTGTATGAGGTTATTCGCAAGAAACGGCTGGAATTGTGGCGAGACAACTTTTGGTTTTTGCACCATAATAATGCACCATCTCACACTGCTTTGATTATTTGAGACTCTTTGGACAAAAATTCTACTCATATCGTTGCCCAGCGGCCGTATTCGCCTCATATCTGGCTGTTCCCAAAACTTAAAAGACCACTTTGAGGACACCGTTTTGAGTCGATTTAAGAGATTCAACGTGAATCGCTACGTGCATTAAAGGCCATACCTAAAGACGATTATTTGGCATGCATGGAGGACTGGAAGAAACGTTGGCACAAATGTATTTTTAGAAGGTGGATTATTTTAAAGGGGACGAAATAGATTTGGAAGAATAAATAGGGATTT
The DNA here is from genome assembly GCA_019359885.1 of Listronotus oregonensis. Classification (NCBI taxonomy): domain Eukaryota; kingdom Metazoa; phylum Arthropoda; class Insecta; order Coleoptera; family Curculionidae; genus Listronotus; species Listronotus oregonensis. Next base: position 40,069 of record JAHBCN010000127.1, read on the forward strand.
TTCATTTTTTAACAAAATTTACCTTAGTTATTAATCACACTAGTACAATACATTGAGGTGTCAAATTGGTCCGTGTATGGGTAAAGTGAGATAATTCCAAAAATGTGAAAAATGAGGTAATGTAAATTAAATAATTATTCAAATAATAATTTAATTTTTTTTTAACATTTTAGCAAGTCTTAGAACTTTTTAATTAAAGAAGTTCCCAGAAATTGCAAAAATATTTAATTAATTGAACAATAATTAAAATATAAATAATTTTAATTATTGTTTAATTTACATTAACTAATTTGAAATTATTTTAATGATTGTTTAATTTACTTTAACTTATTTTTCATTTTTTTAATTATTTCAGTTTTCCCATACACGCGCCAATTATTCGTAATGAAATATTTTATCTTTTATTGTGTATTTTGACGTTACATCTTACTGCGAATTACAGGCAGGTTGTAAAATTAAGACATTTCATTTCAACTAAAAATACAATAAAAATTATTAAGTACGAAACCTTAGAAAAACAAGGTAACTATAAAAGTTAATGTTTACTTGGACAATTTATAATCATCAAACGTTATCAAAAGATAAAATTGTCATTCATATTCCACTTTGTCTTTTCGCCAAGACTTTGCACTAATTCATACAAATGTGTAAGCTAAATTGTTCATGTGTTTTATTTTACTGATATATTTAATTTTTATTTAGAACCACTTTAGATAATTTTAATTTTTAAAATTTTATTGGGTAAGTACTAGTACTTTGTGCATGCTCTCTCATAAATATAAGCTACTATGAAAATAATCATGTTTTTAGAAGATATATACATTTATATACGATATTTTAATGTATACGTAGTTAGAATGCTTAATATGGTTGTATAAGGGGTATGTAGCAGCATAGCAAAAATGGCATACCACGAACGAACATTTTGGTAAGACAGTTTAAGGTTTTTTACAGACATTCAATTCGTTGCTTTAAATATCGTTTCCTGTCATCAGAGCGCAAGTTGTAGCGTTTCCTTATTTATTTATTTAAGAGTGAATATTATGTTTTGAGATTTTTTCCCGTTTATTTATTGATTTTTAACAAATTTCTAATATACTTGAATTTTTTCGGATATGTAGTTATGTCAAAAAGCCCAAAAAAAAACGTATTTCTTAGCTGTTAATAATTGACATACCGTTCGATTTGTATATTCAATTTGCACATTTGTTCACACCGTAAGAACTTTTCGCTCCGAACCCGTTGAAGATGGATCTGACAAATGCTTTTATAAATGTTTTATTTATATTTTTGTTACAAATATATTTCTTTATAATTTGGATTTTTTATAAACTGTAAAGGCTCTATTTTCCATACTTTTAAGAAAAACTAAAAGTTTTTTTTAAATATAAAGTCTGATTTATTTATAAAAAAGTGTACAAAAATGCTTTCTTAACAATACTTTAAAATGCAAACAGCTCATCATTCTAAATTTATTGGCGTTTTTGAGCTAGAGAAACAACAAGAAGCTGCAGGAATTGCCTTAAACTTTCAAAATTTGGTGGAAAGGACAGCTGCCCCAACGAAAGTATTATTAGTAATTTTAAAAAAATGGACTAAAATGGGACAAAAGCTTTAAAGAAGTATCATCAACAAGGGCAAAAGGATATTCCAAAAGACGTTGATTGCAATACAATGCAATATAAACCAATTGTAACAATAGGAAACTTAATGTGTGGCAAAGTGATTAAACTAAATTTAACTAAATAACAGATCGTAGCTCTCATCTTCGTCATCCGAATCAGTCATTATGACGGGTTTGTATCTGAAGCATCGCATATTCTGATTACTTCCCAAGCTTCTAGGATCTCCTTTTGGGCGTGCCGAATGTAGTTCTGCCAATGCTCAGCGGTTATTTCGCCAAGTACCTTTTCCCACGTTGCCAACACTTCAGAAAAGATTCCTTTTAAGGCAGAAATATATTGGTCATATTTTCTTTTGCACTCTGACCAACCCATTTCGATTGGATTATATTGACAATGGTAGGGTGGGAGGCGAAGAACCTTATGACCGAAAAGGTTTTACATATTCGTTAAGGAAATATTTCTTTTATAAACTTCGGTTTTTTTCTACCAAATCTCAGTTCGTCTTTCATAGCTGTCTCGGGAAAGGCAATATTTTCTTCGGAAAGCCACAGAATTAATTTTTTTGGTCCAAGATTTGCGGGGTGTGTCTTCTACCAGCCCGGAGTGGTAGCTAGCAAGTTGATATTTAAAACATTTTTCGAAATTTTGGCGGTTCATGCTATCATGGTAGTCGCCACTCTTTGTACCACTTTTAAAAAATAAACTAGCTCCCTTAATAAATCCGTTTTCATTGCCGGCGTTGACGACGATATATCTATAACCTAAAAAAATTTACAGTTTTAACATCGGCGCAAAAGGAAAAAAATGTTTTTATAGTATTAATTTAGATGTCTAGTATAATTAGAAACATATATTCACTTCATCCCATCACGAATCCAAATCCCAAGGCAATTCTTAAATCCAACCCTAGCACATTAATCAAAACGGAAAAAATGTTAGGGCGCAAGTGTAAAGGTATTGGTAATAATTGATCCCCTACCAATGGTTTCTTTTTGAATAAAAGCAACTTTTACTCACCTTTACTGCTTTTTGAAGAGCTTGTGGCTTTGATATCATCCTGCCAGATATTTCTAAAAGATCCTTTACTGAATATCCATGTTTCATTAAGAAATACTGGTGTAAGACCGTTTTGAAGTAGACTCATATTTTTTTGTGTATTCTCCTAAAAATTTAATTATTTTATTAAAAACATCTGGTGAATCCATGAGATACTTTCGGTTGTTCCTTTTCTCACTGAAAGCCAATTTTTTTACCCATTTTCGCAAAAAACTAATGGAGAAGTTAATATGATTGCTCATTTCATCATTTAATTTTTGATGGAGAGATTTTATGGTAATATGCTCTTTAACTGCATACATGCGATAAATGGTATTCCGGATCTTCTTAAGTAGTCAGTAATTTTGATATGCTCTTTATTTTTTGTTAATGATACTTCTTTAAAACTTTTGTCCGATTTTAGTTCATATTTTTTTAAATTAAATATTGCTCTTGCACTTACTTTCGTTGAGGCAGCTGTCCTTTTCACCACATTTTGAAAGTTCAAGGCAATTTCTGCAGCTTCTTGTTGCTTCTCTAGCTCAAAAAAAGCCAATAAATTTATTTTTTCGGCATTTTTACTTTTGACGCACGCAGATAATTTTTTTTTGACAATGCGAAATTTTAAACTTGGGAATTTGTCATTATTGTGACAAGTAACAGTTGAAATAAGAAAACACATGACTTATTTTGGTAAATTTATTGTTTCTCTCTGCAAAAGTGTATCAGTTAAGGATGCAAAAAAATGTCGGAACTGCATATCCGAAAAAATTCAACTTTACCCATTTCAAAAAATAACTACGAAACTGTTTTAGTAATAGTTAACCTGTAAAAGTCATTTATGTTACCATAATTCCCTTTCTCATTTTTTTTTGAATTTTAGTAGAAAACGTCATCGTACCACCTAAAATGACCTTTTACTTTTAACGCTTAAAAAAAATTACTTTGAAGATATACGATGTACAGGGTGTTTTTTACGTAATCTAAAATATTTAACGGAATAATTTTTCAAGTGTTTTTATGAAGTTTTTTCATTAACGTATGTCGAAAAATCTCATATTTAAAATACAGGCTATTGAATTTATTTCTTTCTTTTGGTGCTTTGTAGTTATCAGGTAAACGAAATGCCTTTATTTTCTTAAACCTTATACACGTTGAAGGTGTTTATTAGAGAGTATGTTACAGTGTAAATAAAAATTTAATTTCTTCACCAGGGACCTACAGGTAGGTGCTAGTCTAATATTATTTTTTAAAAAGATAATCACGCCACTGACATTTTTAATTTTGTATTTTTTTTTGTAAAGCTCATTTAATATCTGACATAAGTTGTCATTTAGCAATTTTTCAGTTGCAGCAGAGTTTACGAGAAAAAAGGTATTTTGCTAATGTATGTAATAGCTATTTTCCTAACAAGTGCGAAAAAAAAATCTTCTCGCAAGTGTTAGAAACTATATTTTTTTACGAGCATACTAATGGTGATGACACAAAAATAATGTTTTTAATAAAATGCAAGTGAGAACATAAAATTAAAAATTTATTAAACAGTAATAATAATAAATAATGTTATGAAAAAAAGGACTTTTAACTATATTACAATGTTATTTATAATAATTTATATTAAAAGTACAATTTGTCATATTTTATGTTGCACATTTACGATAGAAGCTAAATCAAGCGAACGGTTTGAGCAGATGGATAAACCAGAACCTGTGGTGCCGCTAAAAGTAGTAGCTATGACTGCAGGCTGTAAACATGGCGTCGGCTCAAGTGAATTTATGGTATTTTTTTTCGAAACATTATTTGTTTAAATTTTATTAGCAATATCAATTTTATGTGTTATTGATTCATCTATATAACTTCCTGCAACCAAAGAAGATTTTTATCCTCCGTGCCGTTTTAGGCCTGTAATGTCTGTCCCAGAAGAATTAGCCAATAATAAAGTTGCGAAGGACCTCCTAAACCAGTGTCCGGTATACTCTCCAGGATTTTCAAGCTTAAGGATCCCGGCTATATCGGAAGGAATTTTTCCAATTTTGCTTATTCCCACGCACTGCACTGTACATTTACCATTTTGATAACTTATGAAAAATCTTCGATGGCCAGTTTCATGGACGCAATTCTATATATTTTCTGTAGTAGAAAATATAATTTTGACCGGTAACAACAAAGGTTCGTGTTACATGTGTCTTTGTGTCTGGTATATTAAGCACTAAGATATCTTTCTTATCTTTAATGTCATCCAAAGTTAAATTTGTTAGCTTTTGGCGACGACAAGCTCCAGCAATTCCAAAAATAGCCACAATTTGATGAAACAAAAATATGTTATCCGGAGCTTCGAATAAAAATTTGGTGATATCTTCTTTGGTCAAAATTTTAGATTTTTTAGGTTTAAAACCCGTATTTTTTCGCTTAATAAAGGCAATTATCTTATAAAATTTGCTGATGTCCACATTTTGCTTCTGTTTTATCATTGTTTTCAGTATGGAATATCTGGAAAGTTCGACAAAATATGCTAGATAAACCTTCTCTTTGTCCAACGTATTTTTGGGAACACCAGTCGTTGAAAAACGAATATTCTTGGTCATATCTAGGAGCGAATTTCTTCGGTATAATTTTTAACGTAGCTACATTAGCAGAATGCAAAACACCTTGCGGAATTTCATGTTCCATATTTTATATAAGATTATACTCGAAATTTCGAAATTATTTTGAAAGTCAATAAAAACTCATCATAGAGACCGAAGGTAACTTGGTGAATCAACAATACAATTATTCAACGTAACACTCATTATTTTAGGTGTTGAGAGCCAGAACGAACACCCACAAAATCTTAAATAGTGCATTAATATGCATTTCCAATTTTAGAAAACCGTCACCTAAAAAACCACATATTTTTTTAAACCCAATTTTTTCCATTTATGTCATTAACCCATTAAGGACTAAGTTTTTTATATTGGGAATATTAAGGAGTAAATTATGTTTTAATACTCTACTTAGCAATAAAAATACGTTTTAGGTCAATTTGTACAATGTTATCTTATTATTTCTAAGATGGCAGCCGTTCCATATATGGAACGCTAGTCTTTTAGGGTTCGTAAAATTACTAATATAAAAATAATTTTAAAAAAGATAATCAATTATTTATTTAAATCATTAAATTTATAAAACTAGTTTTTTTATTTCATTTAGTATGAAAATCAACGAAACACTCAATACATAGTCCTACGTCACATTTGCGACACTGTGTGCGCACAGAACTGCCTCTATGGTTTTGTCCGGAGCATCGTCGGCGTTTGTTGTTGGGGAATTTCAAATACCTGTACTGGAGTTAAGTTTTTATATTCCGACGTATCAGGTTGCGGAAAAGAGGTATCTTCCTTACTTAAAAGATCCACATGTTTAAGCCACTCAAACTTCCCATCGCTTTTCTTAACGAGTGACGATGGTGGCACATCGTCTGGAATATCATCATCTTTATCCAAAACATCAAAGCTTTCCAATCTTCTGCCACTATCCACTACTACTTACTAGTAGCATTGGCTAGTAGTTGTTTTCCGGATAGATTATCAATTAGGCCACCTGAATCTTCATCTGCGGAATCTTCGTCTGATAACATTCTGTTTTCCGGAGGTTCAATGTAGACTGATTGCACATGCTCGTTAGTATCCATTATCTGCCAAAACTCTTCAGTTTCAAACAAATCAGCAACCTGCTGCAATGTTAACCAAAAAATAAACATACAGATTTTTATGTATGCTAAGAGACTAGCGTTCCATATAAGGAACGGCAGAAAAAAAATGCGAAAATAAGAAAAACAAAGGCCTAATAAATGATTTTTTCAATAAAACCTAAAGTTAAGTACATCAAAATATATTAATATAGTATTAGTTTCAGTCTAGATATTCCTAAACTTATTAAAATATGTACTTACACATCTCGACGCTCCATTTTCGTGTATGCACCAGACAGCTGAACAGAGCAAATAACTTTTAAAGAATTTTTTTCTTTACTCGATGTTTAAATTGATATGACACGTTACCCGAATATTCAGCAACCTGAAAATATCGACCTACGAAAAGTTTTTGCAAGTAAACTCTTATTTTTAACCATTTTATGATGCTTTAATTTGCGTTCCATATATGGAACGCTAGTACTTAATGGGTTAATTGGATATCCGGTCTGGTTCTCAACGCCTCATTTAACGTTTGCAAGCTCTTACCACTCAAGTGTGGAAATAATATACCTTCCCACACTAGTGCGGGAATGTCTTCCCACACAGAAAATAATGTGGGAAGAATCATTTTCCGCACCCTCGTAGAAAAAATAGTTTTATTATACCTACGTGTAGAATGTACACATGAATTGTTTTAACAAGAAATAGTAAAATTGAGGGACTCTGATAATTATTAACATGTTAAAACTAAAAGTTTTTTTAATGTGCTCTATCGCATCAGTTTTGCCACATTTTTATTAAAATATATTTTTTATGCTAAACTAGCCGGAAACTTAACAAATACTAAGAGTCATTTTTTGTCAGGTAATAAAGATAGGTTATAGATAAGATTTACAAATTAAAAAATATGAGTGGCGTGCCCATATTTTTTAAAATTATATTGGACTAGTGCCTACCCGCACGCCCCTAGTAAAACAAATACATTATTATTAACAAAAAGCAAGCTCTCTTATAAACACTGTAAACGGGGATGGTAAAAACTCGGCGCCAGAAAACTCGTCGCCGGCAAACTCGGCGTCTGAAAATTCGGCGCCATAGGACTACAAAGATTTAGTAATTGTCGGTATTTTTTTTGTAACAATAATATTTCAAAGGCAATAAGTATTACACTTTTAGAGAACACCAATGCCGTTTTAATTAGACACCTGTATTATCTTCTAGGAAAATGCCTACAGCAATTTATCCCTTCCAAGAATGTTCATCAAAATATGCGCTTGGTGACTGATAATACCACAATAATAAAGTTGGTAATTATTAAGACAAATTCAAAAGCCCTCAGTTCTAATCGATCTGGTGTTGTATGAAGTGGCGAAAGAATGATTTTTTGTCTATTCAACAATAGCTCATTTAGTTCATTGGTTTTGCAAACAAATACAGATTCTTCAAGGGCCACACATCTTATTCCCAGTGACCTTGTTTCGCTCTACTATCCCAAAAACAAATAAAACAAGGGTGTTTTAAATCCACTCTGCTGACCAAGTAACAAGTTAACCATTTTAAAATGAACACATACTGGCCATTTATGTTAATTGTAATTAATTTTTTTGCAGAACCAATTTATTATTTTGATATTCTTGTTTAAGTTTTGTCAAATGGGCAATCCGTATTTATGCAAATTGATTGTGGCTATCAATGCTTCAGTAAACTTGTATTTTTTTAAGCTCATGTCAAAAAGAAACATTGAGATATCATTACAGGAAACAAGTTTTTTTTTTAATTTTCACTAAACAATGTAATATCTTACTTTTTCGAGTGCTGTATGCTGTAATCGTGACATTTGGTCCCAATAAGTTTTTTTTTGGCCCTAAACCTAATAGTTCCAATGCTTCTTTTAATAAATTTAGATCTCGTACTAAATCGCTGAGCTCATTTTGAAAAAACAAATGTGATGCAGACGATTCAAATTCGTATTCACTTCCGCTAGTAGATTGTAATTAATGCTGTAAATTTCGCAACATTATAGTTTCTTAGGGCATGCCAACCACTTTAAAAGCATAGACAACATAAAACTAATTATTATTCGTATTTTGGAAGGCCGTCTTAAGCTGTGAATTATTTAAAAAATAAAAAACGAAAAAATCTTAAAAACTAGAGCCAATTTAGCACTTTTATTAATATATTTAAAAACTGTGGACTTAAATATAGAAATTCGTAGGTATATTCAAAGCAACAAGATTTTTTTTTTGTTGAGCTGTTAATTGAGACATGGTTTTTTGGGTTGTTAATGAGATGTTTAAGGTAACAAAATATTAATGTAATTTTTTTCGCTCAAGATGTCTGCTGTAGCACAAAGGTAACAAAGCAAAAAGTTGTTATGTTAAAATAAGTGAAACATTTCCGAACTTTCAAATTTAAAGCATTAGTAACTTACACGGTGTGCATTAGTAACTTACAGGGACATTTGCAGATGCCGAATGATAAATGTTGCCAATTTTTTTAGGTGAAATTCTTGTATATTTCAGAGTTTTTATGTAGTTCCTACAATGCCTTTTGTCTTTTTTGTTTAATATTGAATGTAGATAAGTTCTGTTATGTTTTAGGTATTTGCTTATAAATGTGAGAACAATAGCTTACATATTTTACTCGACTATCAAAATATTCTGTTTAAAATACTCATATTTATATGTAGTTACAAGAAAAACACTTAATTGCGGGATGACCTAAAATATCTGAACGCTTTTATATTTTACTTATTTATTAAGTAAAAATTTTTCACCACGCGGTTTCTAAAAGCATTAAATCTTCGAATAAAAAAAAACATATTTCGTGAAACGACTCGGTCAAATTGATTGCTGGCTGTTAAATAGTTGCGAATTTTCAAATTTCCTTAAAGTATTATGTATCAGTTTAATTTTTCATAAATATATTTTTGTTTATTCATACATATCATTTAGACAATTAATGTATATTCTTAGATCTCTTAATTTTCACATCGCTATAAAACTTTTTTTTAATTTTGATATTTTGTTTCAGGTAAATTATTATTTTGATGACCCCAACATCGTCTAAATATTCGTGACAGATTCAAGGCGATAGAAATTTGTTAGTTTGGCAGAGATACAAGCTTATTTTTGTGGCAATTAGAGTAAACACTGAATCGAATTTGCAATCGCTTAAAAAATATTGTGATTTATCGAACCTGAATGCAGGGTGTTGGAAAATCGTGACAGCCAAACAATAGGTTGATATTAGCAATGTCATTGCCATTTTTAAATAGAAGACGTGTAAGTAACATGTTTTTAATAAAATTTACTTTTTTAAAGCAGCGTAAAACTTACTATTGCCACCTTAAATATTAGGAGCTTACACTAGCTTTTTTGTGATCTTTCGCTATTACTTATTTTATTAAGAAAATATAAAAAATATCGTATTTAATTTGACCAAAATTAATAAGTAAATAACCCATAAAAAATCATAAAATATTTTTGCAAAAGACGCACTTAATAAATTGTATAATATCTTACCAACATTTCTTTCTTTGCGAAAAAACAACAAAGATTGCGAAACTTTTTTTTAATCCTTATTTCTTTAGAGTTTAATCAAATAATTTATAGTGTCGTAATGCATAGATAATCCTTAAATTTTCTTTTAAATACCAGTGTTTAAATTGCCTTTAATTATTCTGCTATTAACAATGAAGATGTGAATATTCATATACATATAATGTACATAGTTTTCTGTCAAAAACTCTTCCACGTTTTTTACACAGCATTTGATATCGTCAAAGATATTTATAAATTATATTTAAAAATACGACAAAAAAGTGGAAAAATGGAGATTCATTAAAAAAACGGGCCTTTGTCGGGTTTATGTCAAATTTATATTTATTTTTGGGAATATCGTTAATTTTTAATTTTTTAGTAAACACTATCTCTTTAGAACCGTTTAACACATAACAAGAATTCTAGTGAAATTTATGGTGTACAGGGTGTACAACTAAGAAAGGAGGCCGGCTGTATCTTAGAAAATATTTATCGCACAGCGTTGGGGAAAAAATATTGTTGGTAAAAGTGGTCAAGAGAAATAGCTGAAATTATTTTCAAGTTTCTGAAATGGCCGCTAGGGGGCGTAACTGCAATCTTGAATCTAAAAAAGTGATGTTTCTGTGAATTTTGCTATATTAACCTAACAAAAAAATACCCGATCTTTAAAGTCGAGAATAATCTGAACCTTTTTTGTCTTACAATTTTTGCTATATCTCTAAAAATAAAGTAGTGCGGGTATTCAAAGGTTTCCGTCAAACACACCCTGTATCTTCGAAACTGCTAAGCCGATTTTAACAAACTTGGGCTAGTTGAAAAGAGCTATTCTTGGGCTATAAATCTTAAAATATTTAAAGTTTTGTTAATTTCACACGTCGCCGCTAGAGGGCTTTTTTCGACATTCCGCCAGAAATGGTTAATTTTTTTAAAAAAATTTAATGGATTGGTAAAATTTTTTCTTTATGAAAAAGTAGCTAAATAATGCCTAAACAAGCTCGCGAAAACCGTATGTCGATATCTTGTTCTTTACCTAAAATTTAGGCCAAAGAAAATTTTATTCGTCAATATGTCAAAAACTATAAAAGCTACGAAATATTACATGACATAAATTATGTATTTTTATAAAACCTTTATTTTACGTTATAAAATAACAATAAAAATTAGACAATAAAAAATTAAAATTACAATTTCATAGTGTTTTGGTCAGCAGTTCAAATAAATGAACGTGTTCTATATTGTTGGGATAGGTTCGGACAAAAATCCAAAAATAAACACATTTTTAATTTGTCATGCCTTTATTATTAAAGTGAAATCTCAGGATGAATTAGCGACAAGAAAGTGTGCGAGATCTTATGATATGAAACGGGACAGCTTTAGACCAAAATATATAAAAGAATATTTAAAAATGCTTTTTTTCTTGTTATTTCACTATAGAAAAGTTAAAAATAAACTCTGTGATTTTAGAAATAAGTAATTAATTTTACATAAAATTTACGTGCTTTAATAGTTTGCATAACATAAACATGTTAATATAAACCATGATTGTTGGGTCAAATAGTTAACATTAGGACGTATTTGCTTGTCCTTAAATTAATCTCTTTTGCCAAATTCTATTGTAAATACCTAATTAAATATTTAAACAACAAATTTAAAAACAATGTTAGGAATACAAAAGGTTTATAAAGTTATATTTAGTTTTTGCGTGTTTTGTACATTTTTTTGTATTGTTATTTGAGTAATATTGGAAATTGGGCCATTGACTATGTAAAAAAAGAGGGCTGGGGTATAAAAGGAACAACAACGTTAAAGGGGTTTTATTGTTTATACGTTCAGTTAACCCTAAAATATAAAAAAACGCAGAGTGCTACTCTTCAAATAGGTGCACTTTTAAACTAGAGGTGAATTTGTCCACTTTTTGCGTTAAAACAAAAATATATCCAAAACACGAAGCAAAAAAATGAAAAAATGCATTTTTTATTTTTCAAATTATGCACCTTATCTCTACGTGAAATTAGGTATAGGTATTGCTTTACAGAAAAAAAAAGGCTGTCATAAGGTTCTTTAAAACGGATTTTGGTAAAAGTATTTATGATTTGTAGTAATGGAGATATGATTTTTTAAAGGTAGCTACTTTCATCGTTTTTTTTTTCTAATTTTTAATGCTTTTCTTTAAACTTTGTTCTGTATCTTTTTCCCGTGGACTTGTTTTCTAGTTGAAGTCTTTAGAATTAAAAGTAACCATGATATGATTTTTTAAAGTTGGCTACTTTTAACTAAGGTTGGCAAACTTTGAAACATGGACTAATACCAATTTTTATCATTAAATCTTCTGCACCGCAAGGTGGATGTACTTAAGGATGTAAACGAAACTATGGCGTTAAGAAGTTGTAAGTTAAATTGCTTCATGTTCCACAAAGAATGTATAAGCGCCAATTGTGAAAACGCTGATATAACTGAATTATCAAAAGAAAAAGATGTTAAAATTAGTTAGTTTGTATGTTTTATATAGAAAAAAATACTTGGTATAACGGTAAAAAGGTGGCAAAAATAGGAATAACAGGTTTATTGGTACAATTTTAAAATAAAAAAAAATGGTAAGGTGTAAATATGTTTTTTTAAATATCTGTTACTATCAATCCTACACATATTTTTCAGGCGCCGTTTTTGAGGTCATAAAAACTTTCCTTTTTATGTCATATTGTATATACCAATATCGACAGGAAAAAAAGTCATAGGACAAGGTTTGAAAAAAGATTTAAAATTAGAAAAAAAAACGATGAAAGTGGCAAATTTGAAAAATTATTTCTTGGTAACTATAAATCATAAAGACTTTACCAATAACAGTTTTAAAGAACATGGTAACAGCTTTTTTTTTGTATACCTGTACCTAAATTTAGGTGAAAAAAATTAGGGAGCAAAGTTTAGAAAATAAAAAAACATGCATTTTTTTAGCTTGGTTTTTTAAATATATTTTTGTCAAAAAAATTATTGGGCGTTAAAAGGTTATATTTTGAAAAAGGTTTTTTAAAACACTTTTATATTAAAAAAAAGTGTATAGAATACGAGTTAAAATTAAAAAAATGAAAAGTAAACAAATTTACCCCTATCTTAAAAATGCACCCCTTTAAATGGTAGCAATTTACGGTCATTTTCATATTTTAGGTTCAATTAAACGTATTAAACAATAAACAACCTCTAACATTGTAGTTCCTTTCTAAAGTACATATTTAATAGTCAGGGGCGTAGCTGCCGCCATATCTGCCGTATCAATTATACGGAGCCCCCGGACCACGGGGGCCCCCAACGAGCGTAAGCAAAAATTAATAAAAACTTACCAAATTTTAAAGCTGAAATTTTAAATACGATTAAAGAATATGGAATTGATTTGACTAAATGTAGAGGACAGGGTTACGATGGAGCAAATGTTATGTCGGGTGTTTATAGAGGATTTTAAACCCTAATAAAAGAGCATGCTCCGAATGCCGATTATGTTCATTGTGCTGCGAACGCATTAAATTTAGTTTTAAACGATGCTGCGAAACATGTTCGTGATGTGTCGACTGTCGATATTTAATTACCCTTAAAAAGGTATGTCCTACCAAATGGTCTTCAAGGAACGACGCTTTATTAGCGGTAAAGAAAAATTATTTATTAATCATGAAAACTTTGTACCAACTAAATTTAATTTCGAATAAGAAAGATGAACAAAAAGAATGAAAAAATATAATTAACATTTTAGAGAGTTATGATTTCTTATTGCTTGTCACATTTTTTTCTTTACTATTTGAAATCATTAATCCTGTTTTTAAAGCTCTACAGCATGAAAACAATAACTTACAGAAAACTAGTATTTTATTAAGTCATCTTTTGAATAGACTGCAAATTAAGGCATCAAACTTCATTTAATAGTTCGCTAAATAATAAATCCGTTTGCCGAAAAAAGGAAAGGAGAGTGTATATTTAATTTTAATTGTTTGTAAAAATTTTGGAAAAAGTGACAGATAGATAATTATGATGAATAAATATTTCTTTTAATTTTATACAAACATTTTTTTCTTTTGTGAGAAATATTTACTCTTCATTAGAGTCCCCAAACAAATTTTTATACGGGGCCCCGTCAAGGCACGCTACGCCACTTCAATAGTCTAAATCTAACAAAAACGTTTTAAAAGTTATTACATTATTTTGCTTTACAAAATAAATGGTGTTATGTATTAAATTAATTAATTGTCAACAAACTTTTATATAATGAGGTAAAGTTTGATGAAGATGTTTACCAGAACTTAATAATAACTTATTTATTTTAAAGTGTCTGAAAAAATGCTTTATAATGTGGTCGGTTACCATTTGTGGGAAGTATTTAATAAGTAAGTTAAAGGAAATTACTTTTAAGAAAATTTAATAAAGAAGTATTTTAAAATAATTTTCTTTTTAATGAGGCAGCCCGTTACTTAAGAGCAGCCATCCAAGAGGTGACAGCTTTAAAGAATAATTTTATAATACAGATTTATCGTCAGAAAAAAAAATACAAATTATCTACATCACCTAAATATTTTCTAATGAAACTTTCAAGTTGGTATTCTTTAAAAAAAATATTTTTAAACTTTCTTTTATTGTTTTTAATGCCGTTTATATTACAAATTATTATATTTTACATATATTACCAAAACTCACAGACACAGAGCAACAGCAGATTCCTTAGGTCGAAATAATGCAATTAACGTAAACTGGCCTTATCCCAAAGTTAATATTAACTAAGATACAGGGTGACAAACTTTTAATTTTGTTTTTGTTTTTTTGTAATAATTTCTTAACTAAATGACATAGCGGTAAAAATTGGGGATTTGGAGGTTCTTTGAAGCGAAAAATTTAAATTCATCCATACTTTTGATGTTGCTAGTAGAGGGCGCCAGCTACGGCCTACCCCGCTTGTTTTAGATGGCATAACTTTTTTGTAGCTTAGTATGTTGACTTGTTGATTAAAAAAGGAGTTACTTTAATTCCCTCTGCATCAAAAATGTATTCCTTGTTTAAGTCTCTAGAGGCAACTGTTTTCGAGATAAATGCATTTTAAAACACCCCGCAATTTCCTTTGCAAAGTAATAGTTTTTAACACGCTGATCAAAAGTATTTACGGGCACAAAACCCTAAAACCCCTCTAACCCCCCCCCCAAAATCAGCCTGAAAGGTTACTAGGCATTTGGAGGATTTTAAGGGGGATTTTGGGGGGATTAGAGGGATTTTTGGGTTTTGTGCCCGTCGAGACTTTTGATCAGCGTGTTAAAATCTATTACTTTGAAAAGTTTGAAAACAATTGGCCAAAAACCATTTTCCATAGGAAAATTGCGGGGTCCTTTAAAATGCATTTATCTCGAAAACAGTTGCTCCTAGAGACTTAAGTGAGGTATACATTATTGACACAGAGGGAATTATAGTCAATTCTTTTTTTAATAAACAGGTCAATAAACTAAGCTTAAAAAGGTTATGAGATCTAAAACAAGTGGGGTAAGCTGTAGCTGGCGTCCTCTACCAGAAACATCAAAAGTATGGACGAATTCTGTGTCCCATTACTTCTGGGACACCCTGTATAGTTAGTTAGAAGCGCAACTATCCGACAGTTTAAGCCCTAGTCTGTATTTTTAACAATTACCTTTAGTTGAGTACAATTAATAAATTTAAAGTAGTTTAAGCTTATTTGATTTGGAGGGGCTAATTTTTAAGTTTGAGGTCGCAATTTTTGGCCCCCTTCAGCCTCCCAATAATTATTCCCCTTATACCAATAATTCAAATAGAAATATTTACTTGTAAAGATGCGTTTTTAAACACCTGCAATCTGAAAAACTAATTTTTTTTTGCACAAAATCTCACGAATAATTTTACTTTCATTGTATTATTCTTATCAGAAAAAACACACCTGGACCACTCGGACTATAAATAATATGCAAAACTTTGTGACTTACTTAACACAATACACAAAAGAAGGAATTCTTATTTGATTTTATTACAATTACTAAGTTTTAATCAATTGCAATAAAATGTATGCCTTATTTCGCTAATTAATTTCTAATTTCTGTTTTACTCGTATTTTATTTTTAACTATGCTAGGAGTACATTTCTATATACTATACATGGTAATTTCTGAGTTTAAACTTTTTTAAATTAGGTATAGTTTAGTTAAAATACATGGAGCTTAAAGATAACAATAGTGAATAGTGATGGAAATCCCTAATATTTTTTTATGATAAGAAATAAAAAAGAAATCGCAATATATTATTAATTTTTCTTATGTCAATAAATTTAATTTTATTTGCACTACAATATAATACATAACCAAAATAAAATAAAAAATAAATTATAATACTAAAAATATTGTAATAAACATCAAAAAATATTTTTAACAAAAAAAAATATCCACATATAACTATACTTATTATAATATTTATTAACATAAATTGAATTGATGTATTAAATAATAAACTTTTTTCTTGCTTTAGTTACAGCAAATTCATTGATAAGACAGGTTTACAAAAAAAATCCTGAGTATTTGACCGGACGAGATTTCAAGGTTTAAAGATCAAAATGGTGATATTTTTGAAAGCGTCTCTAATACAACTTCTCGAGCGACCTACTAACTTGATGGATAGTTTGTACGTGTATGTGTAGCTCTTGAGTACGTTGTAGACATTAGAAAGAAGCCCTGAATCACGCCAAGGACCAGCCAATGGCCGGGCCCAGAGGGCGAAAGGCGCCATTGGCATTTTAATTTTGACGATGTATTTGCTGAACTTTGCGTAAACATTGAGTCAAAGTTACCTTAAAGTAGCCATGAAGTGCATTTCATTAATGATCGTCACAACAGTGCTATCGATTGACTCTAGAACTTGCCTGAAGATCAGATAAATACATAATGCTGCCCAAGGGCTACAATTTTGATACAATGAGATGATAGATACGTTCTTGCTTGCGAATAAATCCAAGTAGGACATTTCAACAGGGCTAGAAAGTACATGGAAAAACAGTTCTTGGAAATTTGACTGTACTCATAGTAAAGCTATATACAGATAGTGTCGCCCGGTCGACCGTCATTAACTTACAGCAAATGCATCGTCATTTAACGTCTTGGCAGGGAAATCGAAATTTGTCACTTAGAACGCCCATGACGCCTTTCTCCCCTCTGGGCCGGCCCTGGGTTGGTCCTAGGCGACATACAGAGCTTTTAAAGATACAATTTTTTTAACTTTTGCGAGTCTTTATCAATTTTTGCCGATTTTTTTAGCATATTTTTATTTTTTTAAAACAAAAAAAATATTTTACATAACGTTATTTTAATAATAAACATAAGCTGTGGTTTTTTATTTTTTTAATGCATTTATTTTGCCATATTTTTTTTCAGATGGTGCAATTTTAATATAAAATTAAAAAAGCTTTCCACATATTTTTGCAAAAAATGTGTACATTTTCAGATAAATTAATTTTTTTAAATGAAAAAAAACGTTTTTAAAAACGCAAGCTTAAATTTAATAAAACTTTGTAACCTTTCTATCCTTAAGCCCCAAAAACCATAATCAATCATAAAATTGCTCTTACGAATTTTTTCCTTATTTAACGTGATAGTCAAAAGCATAATATTTAAAATATTGCTTAAACAGTACTAGGTAATAGTGCCCAATAAATACAAACAAATATTTTTTGTAAAAATTTTAGTAAAAGTCAATTTTGCCTTACATTAAGAAGCATTAAAAATATTTTTATTGTTAGTTAATTTGATCTTACGTGCCACAAGCTTTAATTTTTTTTTTGGTTGCACCTTAAAAATACCGCGTTTTACTTTTGTTACCTTTGAAAAAGCAGGGCTAAGCATCATTTAAAATTTCCAAACGGGTTTACTTTTAGTTCCGGTAAATCTGTAATCACATTTAAATGATTTTGGAAGTACATGATTCGAGATGAAACCTTTTGCATTCTCTTTAGAAACAGGTCAACTACAAAGTGTCGGAAAGGGATATTGGATACTACGAAAGGGGGTGTTTTTTACCCCATTTTTTTTAAAACCCTACACCCCTAAAAAAAGGTTTTTCCCATTTTTAATGGTACATAATTATAGGTTTTTTGGGTCACTGAATTCGAATATGGTATTAAAAATTACATTTGAAGGCTTAGAAGGGCTAAATACACCCTTTTTTACACTCTACACCCCTAAAAAATACATTCCACTAGAAAAAAGTTTTTAATGGTACAAATATGTTTTTTGGGCCACTGAATTTAAATAAATTATTAGAAATTATATTTGAGGGCTCAGAAGGGTTAAATTCACCCTTTTTTACACCCCACGCCCCTAAAACATACATTTCGTTAAAAAAAGTGTTTTGCTCTTTTTAATGGTATATAGATTTTTTGGGCCACTGAATTCAAATCTAATACCAGGAATAATAATAAGACGGCTTAGTTTTGGTTAGTATTGGTTAGTTTACCCCTATTTTAACTTCTGTTACCCCATAAACATTATTTTTTCTAAAATTACTGTTTTTTATTTGAAGGGATTTGAAGGTTGTCTTCAAGGGCTTAAAATTCTTTTTTTTATGAACTTTAATGCAATTTTAATTCTTTTTGTGCATTTGCGTTAAATTTTTTTTTCGGATTAATGCATATAAAAAAAAAGATTCAGATTTTACGGAAAATTTTACAATTTTTAATTTAAATTGATTATGTATGTATTTTTTTTTTTTGAGTTGCTATACTTAACTCTGATGCCTATAGATTGATATATTTGAAGCAAATAATTTTTTTTAATATTATTTATTTTTTTTGAAATTCAGGAATTTTAATATAATAAATTATTTTTATATTGTTAAGGGAAAATATAACATTTACATCATATTTCAATTAGGTGGCTCAAAAAATCTTTATGTAACATTAAAAATGGGAAAAAAGTTTTTTAGCGAAATGTATGTTTTAGGGATGTGGAGTGTAAAAAAAGGTAAATTTAGCCCTTCCAAGCCCTCAAATGTAATTTCTGATATTATATTTGAATTCAGCCGCCCAAAAAACCTATATGTACATGGTTTTCCCGTATAATTGCGCACCCCTTTAAAATCTTTATTTTTATAGATAGAAAAAAATAGTTTATATGAAAGTTGCAGGATTTTTCATGAAGATTTTCATAGTGTAAGATAGAAAAACAAATGATGATCGGAAAATTAACAAGTCACTATCAACTTCGTTATTTTAAATGGAACACTCTGATATAATTGAAAATTCAAATTGCTAATCTTCCTTTTCAAATATATTAACTTATCTATGTTGATAAACGAGTTGAGTTATTTGAATTTAAAATCTGTTCTTATAAGCCATAGTTAGCCATGGATACAACCCAAAATTGACTTCTGTCAAATATTTATATTTTTGTTTGGTTTCCAAGACGAATCATGGCTAACGCGACTTAACTTTGCCAAACTTTGGGTTGTATCCATGGCTAACTATGGCTTATAAAAACAGATTTTAAATTCAAATAACTTGCAACTCGTTTATCCGAACATAGATAAGTTATATATATTTAAAAAGAGGAAGATTGGCAGAATTTGAATTTTCAATCATATACAGGGTGTTCCATTTAAAATAACGAAGTTGATAGTGATTTGTTAATTTTCCGATCATCATTTGTTTTTCTATCTAACACCATGCAAATCTTCATGAAAAATCTCAACTTTCATATAAACTATTTTTTCATCTATAAAAATAAAGATTTTAAAGGGGTGCGCAATTATACGGGAAAACCCTGTACCATTAAAAATGAAAAAAAAATTTTTTGCGAAATCTATTTTTCAGGGGTGTAGGGTGTAAAAAATGGTGTATTGAGCCCTTCTAAACAATTAAATGTAATTTTTATTATCATATTTAAATTCAGTGACTCAAGAAACCTATATTTATCGTTAAAAACGAAGAAAAACTTTTTTTAAGCGTAATGTATGTTTTAGGGGTGTAGGGTTGAAAAAAAGGATGTATTTAGCCCTTCTAAGCCCTTAAATGTAATTTTTAATATTATATTCGAATTCAGTGACCCTAAAACCCTATATGTACCATTAAAAACGGGGAAAAACATTTTTTTTGGAAACTGATATTTTAGGGGTGTAGGGGGTAAAAAAGGGTGAATTTAGCCCTTCCGAGCCCTCAAATATAATTTCTGATAATACATTTGAATTCAGTGGTCCAAAAAATCTATATGTACCATTAAAAATGGGAGAAAACTTTTTTGTTAAATGTATTTTTTAGGGGTGTAGGGTGTAAAAAAATGGGGTAAAAAACACCCCCTTTCGTAGTATCCAATATCCCTTTCCGACACTTTGTACTTGATCTGTTTCTAAAGAGAGTGCAAAAGGTTTCATCTCGATTAATGTACTTCCAAAATCATTTCCAGGTTTAAAGTGTTTTTTAACCGATTTACCCGTATTATTTTTATTTGCTGTTTACAATAACAGCAGAATAAAATTTGCTTAATAAATTATATCCATTTTATATTGGATTATACCATATCTTAAGTATAACAAAATTACCACCATCAATGGTACGTAGATTGCCAACTTTCATTTCCTCTTTTGCATAATGGACTATTACTTTCAAAATTTTTACTTGCCCTCTCAAATGCTACTTTGGAAAAAATTTAGCCGGCCAGCGATGACCCACCTGACTAGCAAACTAGTTATATGTTTCATTTAAAGTAGAAATGTGTTAATGATGCAAATTGTATTCTTAAATAACGCAATTTTAATAGTTGCATAAATATTTATAATATTTTCTACCTAAAAACCTACTAAGTAGTAGTTGTGCTAAAGTAGTTTTTCCATCCATATGTTGGGTAAAAAAATAAAGTTAAAATTTCAATATTTACAAAAACGTTTGGTATGTTTTAGTCATAAGTAAGTGCCACCTCATGTAATTTAGAAATTTTAATTTCAGAGTTCATCTATAAAAAAGGAATTTTCAGAAAAGGAATTGCAAGGTAAGTGACAATTTATAGAAGCGTACATGTGCCGTCTCTCATGTAACACATTTCAATTTACAAAGACAGAATTTTTGAATTTGGTTAGATTTTAAAAACTTTACAAATGGTTTTTACTAAACAGGATAAACCTGTACCAGGTTAGAAGATGTTTATATTTTACATTAACAATGACATTAACAAAAATAGGTTTAATCAATTTTAACAGTCATTCACACCGACCTTTATTTTTACCACACAATAAACTTAAATCTCTAGATTTAAAGTTTAAGCAAGAAAAAAATTGTAACTATGATAACAAATGTTATTTAAGTAATAATTATTACAAATTAAATAAAAAAAAATATATAGAGGTTCAAATTAAATAAAAAGTCAAGCCACATTTATAATTAATTTTAATTTTTTGACGATATTTTGCACATGTGCGGCTTTTCAACTTTCCAGAAAATGCTTCTTTAATAGGAAATCCAAAAAAATGCGAGTTAGGATAGCTAAAAGTTCCAAAGAATACGTGTTTAAGGAGGTTGCTTAAATCTAGCCCAGTGGATATGTTTAGTGTTAGGAAGAAATGACGCTTGATCTGTTTGTAGTATACAGTACAAAATAAATCCTATCAAGTTCTTGTATATACTTAAAACTGCTGCAATCAGCTTGTCCGACGCCCTGAACATCCATATTTGTAAGTTATGTTTCTTAAATATATATATATATATAATATATAATATATATATATATATATATATATATATATATATATATTATTATTATAATAATAATATAATATATATATAATATATATATATATATAATATATAATATATATATATATATATATATATATATATATATATATATATATATATATATATAACAGTCGATCGTTGCTCAATTGTTTAACAATTTTATTTAAGCGGTCATAGTATCCGAAAATTCATTGCTGCTTTTTTGTGTTTAATAATACTACTGATAATATATATATATATATATATATATATATATATATATATATATATATATATATATATATATATATATAAAACAGTCGATCGTTGCTCAATTGTTTAACAATTTTATTTAAGCGGTCATAGTATCCGACAAATTCATTGCTGCTTTTTTGCGTGTTTCAAAATCACCTACTCGAAAAAACAGCAGTTTCGAAAAAAGTCGTAGAGGGAAACTTTGTCGGACTCGCAAAAAGGAACCTACCCACAAAGTTTTAAATATTTATTAATCACTTGACTGTGGACTATTGACTTTAAATATTATTTTTGACATTTTGTTTGGCAAAAATTTTGGGTTTTCTGAGAGTTAGGAAGGTAATGAACTACTACGATACTACTTAAAATCCAGCACATACAAAATTTCGTCCAAATATCAGTCTTGAAAATTAACAAGAAATAAAGAAAAATAAAGGAGAGGCTAAAGATTCTTTAAGCAATCGCATAAAAAATAAAGTACTTTTTTGCTCCAATGGTATTAAGCCTTTTTGGTCACATATCAGCAAAAGCTTTTGTAGTTTAGTATCGTAGTCGTTCATTACCTCCCTAACTCTCAGAAAATCCAAAATTTTTGCCAAACAAAATGTCAAAAATAATTTTACTTATATTTACGAATTTAGAGAACAACCGGCTTATAATTTGAAGTTTAAGCTACTATTTATTTTGTGACATATAGACTTTAATCACGAGTTAAATTATTATGATAATTTGTAAACAAATTTCGGAGAACAATTAAGACGAAAAGCATGTAGAGCTCCAAGGGTAGACCATCATAAAGAGCAGAAGCATGCCATAATCTGTGTGGCGGCATCTACTTCTAGCTTTAGAATGAGCGTAATATTACACAGTGACCAGTTCGTCATATGAGCGACTAAAAGGAGTAAATACTAAAATTTGGTAGAGTTTAGATTAGGTAGTAAGAAAAACTTATCATGGATTTGAATTATAATTGAATACGCGAGGAAACTAAAAGGGTTCTTTATTAGGACTGTCAAACGAATAACTTCTTGCAAAGTGTTCAGCTGCTCGGCCTTGAGAATCAGTTTTAAAGAATCGTAACCACTTCTTATTATAAATATTTAAATCGTAAAAAATAATGACTTTAGCGAAAAAAACTGGAGAATTATAAAATCAACTTTTACATACAGAAAAAACTCAATTTAGGAATTGTAAGAAGGAGAGCGGTAAATACAGATAAAATGTGTAGGAGACCCATGGGATAATTTAATCCAAAGAATATGGGGCCTAAATGATTCGAGGTTGGAAACTTTGATATGACAGATTGTTTCGAACGTAAGAAAATACCTCGCAAAGGGCACAAAGAGATGAAATAACGTAGAAACCTCGAAATATCGAAATATGAGGTGAAGTTCTAGGACTGATCTGGGTTTCAGTTAAAAAAAGTATGAGGATTTAGATGGCTCCACAGATATTTCCAATGTAGATGGTACTTTTCGATGCTGGAAGCCTATACCACAGAACTCCCCCCTCCAAAGATCCGACTAAAGGGGTATATTTCCATTTAAAAAAATAGTTTTGTTTTAAAAAAGAAAGAGAAACAGATGTAATTTTAAAAACAAAAAAATATGGGGATAAAAGAAGACTTACACACCGAAAGCTTAAAACATCCGCTAAGACTATACCAGTTTTTTGGTGGGCATTAGCGATGCCAAGAGTAATAAACAAAATTATAAAGAGAATTATGTTACAACAGTGCTGGTTACAGTCAGCTTTACTTACATGACAAATTTTAAACGTGCCCAGGATTAATTAGTAAACGCGATGAGAAAAAACCAAATTTCGGTTTTGGTAATCATGGATTCCTAGTATTCAATCAAAATATAGTCATAAAAAAGAACAAAATGTATTTTTAACACAATGATAAACCTAATTAGAGAAATTCTAAAAACTTTTAGTCATAGTTTATAACATTTTGTCATAAATGACATTTTAGTTTTTACTGGTATATCTATTATTTTTAAAAAACAAAAGAAGGGTGGTGTGTTAATTACTGCAGCAATAAGCCTAGGTAACCTTGTATTATTTAAATTAACAGATATGGATGCTATACAATCATCTTGGTTTATTAATATATATGCACTTTCTTTTATTTTACGTTTTTGAGTTCCCCCGCTAAATTATTAAAAGCATTCTAGTTTATAATATTGTTATTATCAAATGCGTGTTGACAGATTTTTGATTTGTAAAATTCTGTATTTTTAATACATTAAAAATGTTCGATGTTTTTTTATGCGTTTGGCTAATGGTCTGGAAGTTTCACCTATATAAAATTTGTTACGTTTACAAGGGATCTTATTAATGAAATTTTTTGTGTTTTCGGGGTAATACACGAATGCTCAAAAATTACCGATAATATTCATGAAAGATTGTTATTTATAATTCCACGAGTTCGAAGAACGAGTGGAATTTGTATAACAAGCTTGAATGAAAATTATCTGGGTAATTTTTATGCACGAGCGGTATTTAGGAAGAATATTTCTAGAATGGAAAAATATGGGAGTATTATACTATTAAAATGGTTTTTTGTTATACAATTTTCAATTTCATGCAACATAATTAAAACTATAACTAAAATCGTTTTTTTTTTTTAATTACTTTATATATTTCTTCATCGTGTACATGACCAAATCTACTCATTTTGACGTTTCTAATTGACAATACAAACGAACAGGTTCGATTGTTCTGTGTGTGTAAGTAAGTGGAAATACCACGTTGTCTGGGCAACGTAAAATTTCCGCTGAATTTTTTTGATTTTCAACGTGTCTTATGAAAAAATGTATACATGAGTGAAATATTCGTTTATATCGTTTATATTGTGTGGTTTTATTACTGGAGATCTACTAGTGTTTTGTGTTTTAAAGATAATAAAAATATTTAATTTATTACCTATTTGGTAAATTTTATTAATTAAGCCAAGAATTTATAGTAAAAATAAATTTTTAATAGGTCTATTCTAATTTTGTCTTAATTTGGTTTTTCTTATTTTAAAAAGTTATCATTTATAAAATTAAGAGAAAAATTATTTTGAACTTAAATATCCTAAAAAATTATTTTTCAATATATATATATATATATATATATATATATATATATATATATATATATATATATATATATATATATATATATATATATATATATATATATATATATATATATTATATATATATATATATATATATATATATATATATATATATATATATATATATATATATATATATATATATATATATATTGATATTGAACCACAACTAACCAAAACCAATTAAATCTTTTGTTAGAATATAGTGAAAGGGAAGTTGTAAGATTTTTCTTTTGAATAGCAGGTTATTGTGTATTAATGTGTGTTAAAAAATAGATAAACAATGTTCGTCATGTTGAAACTTAAAAAAAGTGATCTATATATCTTTACCAAACTAAAGGCTTATAAGAATTATTTTCTACAAAATGGAATTTAAAATTATCTATAAAAATATTACTGAATAATGGTGATAAAGGTGAACCCATGCCAGAAGTTTGTTTATAAAAGTCAGAGTTATATTGAAAATATGTTGTTTTTATACAAAAAATTAAGTTAATAACACAAAAATATTTAATGTTTTATTGGCAGAAACATTTTTAAATAAATTAACATTAAAACCTACCAAAGTATGATTTCAGGCTATGTCAATGTGAATGTGTGACAAGTTTTCTAAGAAATGTTAAGAATTTTTGATGTATGAGTCAGTATTGTTTACTTCAGGATCTAAAAGTGTAAGTAAAAATTTTGCTAATAGATGTGTAGGTTAGTTTATACAACTAACTATAGGACGTAATGATATACATAATATCTGGTTTATGTGGTGTAAGTGTAAATCTTTCTTTATCTGTAAAATTGTTTTAATTTTTGTTTAAGTACTTGGTACTTACTATTTTAGATCCTTTGGTAAACAATACTGACGCATACATCGAAAATTCTCAACATTTCTTAGAAAAATTGTGACACATTTACCAAATTTTTTCTAGGTAACCACAACATACCGGTATCATACTGATATCACAGCATAACTAACAGAAAGTAGCACCCTTTCATGAATTGACGGGAAAGTACGGTCATTTTTCTTGCGAATGTTTATCCAACACCTTTACTTTTCATCATATATATTAATGATATTGTTTCATGTATGGAAAACTGTTCTGCTCATTTGTTTGCTGACGATATACTTTTTTATTTTGCATCTGCTAACTTACTTGATATTGTGAGAGTGTTGAATGAAACTTTGGAAAACGTTTACAGATGGTGCAATACATATGATTTAAAAATAAATGTAAACAAAGCCAAATATATGATTTTGGGTAAGGAAGCCTATTACAGACATTTTTGGATATTTCTAAGATATAATATGTATGCTTTATTTGAATTGTAATCGTTTCTTTCGTGTTTAGTGTTTAAAAATATCAAAAGCGCCGCCAGGGAGAGATCGTACTGCCTGTTAGTTATGCTGTGCACAAGTAACTATGGTTACATGGTAAGCTAGCAAAAATTTGCTTATTGACATAGATGCAAATAACACTTTGGTAAGTTTTAATGTTTGTTAGTTTATTTACAAATGTTTTCATCGATAAAATAATAAATATTGTTAAAAAAAAATAAAAAAGTGATATCCAACCTGGTAAAAGAACATATTTTATATTTTCAATAAAACACTGACTTTTATAAATAAACTTCTGTCATGGCCATGAATTCAATTTTGTAGAAAATTATTATTATAAACCTTAATTAGATATTAAAAAATATTTTTAATAAAATATTTTAGTTCAAAATAATTATCCTCTTGATTTTATTAAAAATTGCTTTCTAAATTTAAAACATCCAAATTTAAGACAAAATTAAAATAGATCCATTACAAATTAATTTTTCTATATATTTCTGGCTTATCAAATTTAATTATAAACTGGAACGTTCTAGTAATTTAGCAAAGGAAACAAAAAAAAAATTGCAATATATATATATATATATATATATATATATATATATATATATATATATATATATATATATATATATATATATATATATATATATATATAAAATATATAAAAAAAAAAAAAAAAAAAAAAGGAAATTTATAAAATGGCATACTCGGATAAAACGGTACCCCAGTATTATTTTAAACTACCCCGCATTCCTCTTCCCGCCATATATTTTTATGAGTTGGAGAGCGGGGATGATTTTAGATTGAAGTTAAATTCCCTACCAGTAATCGTTTGACTTTGGTTAGGTATTGTGTTTGAGTTTTAAAAAATTTGCCCTTTTTAAATATTTGATAAACATCAATACTGACAAAAATTTATAAAGTTTTTTTTATCTTATGAGGTAAGTAGATTTGGGTATATATTTGATTAATATTTTTTTGCAAAAAATGTTTCTATAAATATTATAAAACAATAAGGTAATATTTTTTGGGATAAAATGGACAATTAACATTGACTATGTTAAAACGGATGTGCCATTTTATCCAACTTCATGTTTTAAAAGGTGTTTTTTTTTTTTTTGAAGATGGGCGATCCGATCCGATATAAAAAAAAATCCGAGAGGCAGAGTTGGAACGAGGCAGATATGGAACTTGCCATTAAAGCCATTAAAAAAAAAAGAAATGGGCTGGAGGCCAGCAAGCGGTTTAATATTCCAAAACAACACTTGGGAGATGTAGAGATGCCAATAATGGCGTTAAGGGTTCTAACAAAGGCATGGGACGCTGGTCACAACTTTTCACCTAAAAGCAAAATGAATTAGTAGATTATCTGAAAAAAATGGAGGTACGATTCTACGGTATAACATCTAGAACCGAAGATTAGCCTATCAATTTGCTGAAAGAAATAAACTACAACATCGATTTAGTCAAACAGAAAAATGGTGGATGGGACTGGTTGTTCAGTTTTCGCGAAAGACACCCTGATATATCTTTGAGGCAGCCAGAAACAACCTCTGAGCTAGGGTAAAAGCTTTTAAAAACTAAATGCCGTTTTTCTCAATTCTAGAGACCACCATTCAAAAGTTCAAGATTCCACCTGAAAGGATTTTTAACATGGATGAGTCTGGGTTTTCATGGCAGAAACCATTAAGATTTTTTCTACCAAGGGTAGGAAAAAAGGGGCGATCACCAGCCGAACGAATAACACAACGGTAGTATGTTGCAAACCGATAGGATATTTATACCACCAGCCCTTATTTTTGCCCGTAAAAACGCAAAGGCAGAATTAACAGATGATGCTCCCATTGGACACTACAACTGCGTCAAGAATCGGGTGGATGACAGGACCACGTTTTAAAAAAGGCTTCTTCATTTTATCAAATACACTGATGCATCAATTAACAGAAAAGTTTGTTAATTTGATGGTCATTGAGCCATAAAATTTGGATGCCCTGGAAATAGCTAAAGAAAATGGCGTAATTTTGCTCTGTACACCACCACACCGTACGCATCGAATTCAGCCACTTGATTTGGGATTTTTTGGCCCACTAACCAGTTATTACAATCAAGCAGTTACTAATTAGCTGAAAAATTATCCAGGTAGAACTGTATCGGTTATCAAGTTTCCGTTATTTGAAGAAGCCTATGAAAAAGCTGCAGTTATGAAAACGCCGTAAGTGGCTTTAAAAATACCGGCATCTATCCCTTTAATTCTAATATATTTCCAAGTGGATGTACGCTCCTGCAGAGGTAACCAAATTAATAGACTAGATAAAACTTCGTTCATAATGAACCCGGGGCAGTGTGCAAAAGAAACATCGCATACATAAATCTTCAAGAAGTCTAGAAAAACCCCCTTTACCCCAGTCTTTAAAAATTAAAAAACGAAAAGGCTAAGGAGGGGAATATCTTGAATATTATCCCATTAGAACAAATTGTCTCTCTTCCAAAAGCCCAACATTTAAAACAAAGAAGGAAACGTAAAAGTCAAGGCCCGACAATTTTAAACTCTACTCCAAATTTAATAGAGTTGAAAGACAAGACGGACCAAAAGAAAGCTCTCGAAGAAAGAAGATCTGCAAGAAAACGAAACGCAACTGTAAATCTTACAGACCAGCTTACCTTCTCTGATTTCGAAAACGAAGACCCATTTACTGAGCAAGATGATGAAGATGAAGCAGCGTGTTTGTATTGTAATGGACTATTCTCCCTATCTAAGCCCAAGGAGATGTGGATTCGTTGAAATGCAAAAGTTGGTGCCATACAGAATGTGCAGGTGTTACACCAATAATAAAAGTATTTGTATGTGAAGTATGTAAATAGACAATCATTTACTCACATTAAAAATATATTTAAAATATTTTTCTTGTTTCAAAATTTGCCTATTTTCTATTTTTTAGATTTTAGACTCATTTAATAAGATGTGTGCTATTTTACCCAACTGATTGGCTAAAATGGCATACCGGCTTTTGTAGTACAAAATGATTTGTTCTGAATGTTTTGTTGTTAAGTTACAGTTTTTTCTTGTTTTTCTCGTTAACTGAAAGACTCTAGTAGAATATGTAGTGTTTATAGCTTTGTAATAGCAATTTTAAAAAATATATTTGGTTTTAAAAAAAAGTGTGCATTTATAAATTTCCTATATATATATATATATATATATATATATATATATATATATATATATATATATATATATATATATATATATATATATATATATATATATATATATATATATATATATATATTATATTATATATATATATATATATATATATATATATATATATATATATATATATATATATATATATATATATATATATATATATATATATATATATATATATATATATATATATATATATATATATAATATTATAATAATGGTTATCTATGCTTGAGGCTAAAGGAATTTCAGAAAAATTTAACAATTTACACACCACCTCCTTTTGTTTTTTAGGAAAGTAATTTAGCAAGGAAACTTAAAAATAAGAAATTGCATATATTATATATATTAATAATACATGGTTATCTATTCCATCCAGTCTTCCATCTTATCCATTTAATCGCACACAATATAACGAATTACGGGCTGCCATCAAGACGAAAATTGATGCTGCATACAGGAATTACATTGTGAGGGCTGAGAATACCATCACAAGTGATACTGCTAAATTCTGGTCATTCATTAACACAAAGAAAAATTCCACTTCCTTGCCTGAGGTGCTTGTACAGGGGGTAATCATTATTCTGACCCTAATGATGTGGTGAATGCATTTACAAACTTCTTTGGCAGCGTTTACAGCAGGCCCAGTAATCGTGTCTATTTAAAACGCAGACGTACATATTCCTCAAACATTACTCTTAACCAACTATCGGATCAGGTTGTTTCAAGCGCATTAAAGAGATTAAAAAATAAAGCAACTTGTGGCCCTGACAATATACCTTGCTTTATTGTAAAGGACTGTGCCTCTGCTTTATTAAAACCGTTATGTTTTATTTTTAACTTGGCTCTCCGCACAAATACCTTTCCTGACATATGGAAGCAAGCGCAAATTACTCCGGTTTTTAAAAAGGGTAATGTCAATGAAATTGTCAACTATCGACAGTCTCTATCTTGTGCGCATTTGCCAAGGTTTTTGAAATGTCGTTGTATGAATGTATTTTTTCTCAGGTTAAAGGCATAATTTCACCGAACCAGCATGAATTCTTTGATGGGCGTAGCACTATGAGCAATCTGGCTTGTTTTGCTCAGTTCACGGGCGCGAATATTGATAGGCGTATGCAGGTCGATGTAATCTATAACGATTTTTCAAAGACCTTTGACCGCGTTGACCATTCTATATTATTGCATAAACTAGATGATATGGGCTTTAGTGCTGATTTGCTATTATTCTTAAAATCTTACTTGAGTAATCGAAGGCAGTATGTCGAAATCTGTGGTCATAAATCTTATAACTTTGAAGCCACAAGTAGTGCAGGGTAGTAACCTGGCTCCTCTACTGTTCTCATTATTCATCAATGATATATGTTGTGATATCCCAAGTAACGTATTGCTATTTGCGGATGATCTGACGCTGTTCAGAGTTATTGGGGATCAGTCTGATTGCCTCACATTACAGGGTGATTTGGAAATAGTTCAATCATGGTGTGATATCAACAAGTTACCCCTACACAAGTAAGGTTAATCCTGTTTCCTTCGAGTACAGATTGGATAATGCTGTTATTGGTCGTTGTGAGACATTCAAGGATCTGGGTATTACTTTTGATCCAAAGTTCTCTTTTGCAAACCACATAGACCAGATATGCAGTAAAGCAATGAGAATGCTGGGTTTTATCATGCGTAATTCAAGTTACTTGAACAATATTCAAACATTAAAAACCCTATATTTCTGCTATGTCCGCTCGATACTTAAATATGGTTCTATTATTTGGCATCCTATTTACAACAAGTATATCAGTCAATTAGAAAATGTCCAAAGAAAATTTGTTAAATTTCTTGTATTTAAAAGCAGTGGACATTTTCCACCTAGAGGTGTCGATCAGGGTGAGCTCCTAAGACGGTTTCAGATTTTTTTTTTTTTAAGTGATCGCAGAAAATATATATCAATCCAATTTCTTTTCAAAGTCTGCAGATGCCTTATTGACTGTCCTGAATTACTATCCCAGATAATGTTCCATGTTCCTTCTAGATCTGTCAGACTCTCTCCTACATTTCACTTACCTACACCTTCTACTAATGTTTTAATTAAAACATCACTATTTCAAGCCATGCGCCTTTTTAATGAGACCTGTAACGACATTGATGCTTACGACCTATCATCAGTTCATTTTACAAAAATGTTGAAACGTAGGTTATTGTGGACTGCTTAGCCTTATTTTATAAGTTTTAAGTTGTCAAATACTTTTACTATTATAATTTGTGTATAAATTGTTTTTTTTTCTTTTTTCATTATATTACTGCTATGCATAAAATTGTCTTATAAATGGATTACTGTTAGACAATAAAGATTATTAATATTATTATTATTATCTATGCTTAAGGCTAAAGAAATTTCAAAAAATGTAAAATCAATTTACACACCACCTCCTTTTGTTTTTTTTTAAGATAATAGATCTACCGGTAAAAACAAACTAATGTCATAAATTATAACTAAAAGTTTTCAGAATTTATTTTATCATATATCAAAATTCTTACAATTTTTATTTTCATTTTTCTTTAATTTCGTAGATATTATATATATATATATATATATATATATATATATTATATATATATATATATATATATATATATATATATATATATATATATATATATATATATATATATATTTTTGGGCTGTTTTGGGGTTTTGTTTCTTTTTTCTGTTTCAAGCGTTCTGCTAGTTCATAGGGGTCAATAGGGCTGAGCACTCTCAGTCGCTACACCCTGGGACCAGTACTGAAGCAGTCCCATCATATAAAAACTGTTATAAGAGGTATACGCAACAAAAACTTTTTAAAGGTATTTTTCTACAATATGATAATAAACAAAGGCAGTCGAATCATGGTTTAAAAACTTCAATGTTTGCCTTATCATCTGACTTCTAGACAATAATGTTGAAAATGTCTCTGAACATTTTTAAAGGATTTACTCTTACCTCTCTTTCTTTGGAAGTAAAATCTGGCCTCGGTAGAATCAAGGCCGCCGGCAGGGGGGTCAGGGGATGTCCGTCGACCCCCCCTGGGTTTTTAAAAATTGCTTAAAATAAAACAATTCCCGTCTAAATCCTTAAATTTTACAATATCGCCTAAAAATTTAAATGAGTATGAAAATTATTTAAAAATTAAAATTGTGATATATTTATTTGTGTTTTTAATTCAATTAATTCTTTACTAGCAAATTGACCTAAACTTTTTGACCCCCTCTACATTTATTTCTGGCGGCGGCCCTGGATAGAATGTTTAAATATGATCGCAATTCTTATGATCATACACACTTAATACATAATACATTTTTTATATAAAATATATACATTTATATCAAGTATAGTAGAATCAGCATTTATTTAGCCAATTGCTTGCACGCGTAAGGTTTCCATATTATCAAACAATAATATAAGCTATATTATTATGATTTATAATTGTGTTCTCGTCAATGTAACCAGTAATCAAGTAACATTAAGTTCGCAAACGGAATTGACGCAGAATCCTTATTCTTATAACTCTTAAATTTAATTACAATAAAAATTAGGTTTGCTGTCAATATAAAATATCTTTCCAATTTGTAACATTAAGATCTTACATTGTGTTACACTTATAGGTTATAGTACCAAGATATGTTTTATTATTTTGTTAATAAATTATGTTCCAATTTGATAAATATGTTACCATCTGGCATAGCTGGTGGGCATGTGAGATAGTAGGTACCGCTTCAGGCGAGAAAAACCTCTATCATCTACTTCCTATGGATCACAAATAAAGTATCTGTGTTGTATTGGGCAGTAGCTTGAAGAGAGAAGTCACTGCTGTCGTAATTATCAAATACTGGCAATTCCAGAAGTTGCTCTTAAAAAACATAGCAAATAAGTAATGCTAATAGTGGTCGTCTACCCTTAATACGCTTTTTGCAGCTGTTTTGCCTGTAAATTTATTGTTTTAAAAAACATATGTTATATGTTACAATTACCCAGAATTTTTGTATACTTCACCCACTTTTACGAATAATTTTGTAAGTCCAAAAAATCATGTAATTAATAAGAGCAGGACGGTACTAAAAAATATAATATTAGATATTTTATTCCACAACCTAAGCAATAATTTTAGAATATTTAAAATTATGGTTCTCATTCGCTTCAAGGATACCGGAAACATTTGCGAACTTTCCAATCACAAAGCTGGAGTTTTGTTTTTTCGGTACATTGTATAATGAAGTACCATTTTTGTAGGCTGGATTTAAAGAAAACCTGAGGACTTTTAGTTTACAACACCAAGATTTTTATACAAGAATGTGCAGGGATCGCAAAAAACAAAAAAATACTTTGCTGTTTAAGATTTTAAATTTGGACCTAGATCTTTAAGGTTAAAGCAGGAGTTTCATGCGTCCGATTTCCGACCATCCGATCATCCGAAATTATTTTGATTGGTCAGAGCAGTTTGGCGCCATTTTCCATCCGAATATTTTAAGATTTCATCCGACGTCGGATGGAGTTAAATTAATTTTAACTTTGTACGATGCCGGACGTTTCTTTCTGGTTTTCTAACCTTACTTTATATACTGTGTTGGGATAATTTGATAAAATGAACAATTATAATTTAAAATTTTTAAAAACTTTTAACCCTAACTTAAATTTACCTTGCACTCAACAACCATTTTAGCTTCTTCCATTAAATAATATTTTAGTTCGCTAAGAATTAGCAAAGATATGTTTTTAATATAATAATCGCAAATCCAAAATTAAATTATTAAAAAAGTTGTGGTTATTATTATTTCCTTTTCCTTTTGTTGCTGTTTTACAGGTTGACCTTCAGAATTTTCTTTTTTTCTTTTCTTTTAACTGGATATCGGATCCGAAATTCGGATTCATGAGATATGCAAGTTTTCCGACACAAAATTAAAAAAAAATCCGTACATCGGATAGTTGGAAATCGGACGCATGAGACTTCAGCTTAAGATTTTTGTAGTTACTGATGGTTTAAAAATCATATTTTCTTAAAACGAGTATGGTAAATAAAAGAGTAGTATTAGACGTTTCCACAAACGTCTTATACACGATTTATAATCGACATAAAAGGCTTTTTTCCATAGATTACCATTTATTATAATAATAGTTATAAATATAACAGGAATATAGTCATATGAGCCCTTTTATATCACGTAATTTGGATGCGATTAGCCGAACCGATGCAATTCCGGAATCTTGGTTAACAGCTTCGTTTTTAGTTAGATCAATGAGTTTCTCTATCTGAGAAAACAAATATCTAATAAAAACAAATGTAATCTTGGAGACCACCATTCAGTTGACTCGATTGCATTAAAATTTTACGATATTAATGTATTCTATGACCTCAAATTATAAATCTTTAAAAAAAAGAGTGTTAAAGCTTGTACCAGAACGAAAACCTATTCTTTTATTACGGTTCTGTCCAGTGTACCTATCTAGCTATTATGCGAAGTGCAAATAAATTTTACATAATCATGATAGATATAAAGTATGTAATCCAAAAATACCTTTCGATGTCTAAAAATATAAAATGAATGTTATTTTAGTAAAGTAAGGTCCCAAATTTTTGAATAAATGCCAGTAGTATATATATGAATAAATATTATACAACTTTATAAATTAACCAAATAAATGTAAATAAGCCGAAATTTAAATTTAGATTTTATAATTCTAGAATAATATAAATGTACTTATTTATAAAAAATGATTGTAAACATAAATGAATAAATGGCTCGGATTAATGAACAAACAAACCTAAATAGTCCAGTAAATGAAGGGACAAAGCTGTAAATAAATCTGTACAGTTTTCCCTTGTGGTGCAATTTTAGGTCTTTGGGGATGCTTTCGAGCGAAAAAAAGTTTATCAACATTAACAGGTGGAAAAGGGCTGAAAATGGCCCCTCAAGGCCCGAAAAATGGGTTTCCCGCTAATATTTGCCAAAATATGCGAATTGGAGAATTTTTGTTTAGACAAAGAATGAAAATCGCCTTGTAATTTACAAAAATGGTTCTTATAATTTTTTTCGAAAAATCGATAGTTTTTGAGATAACGGGACCCAAAAGTCCCCTCATTTCAGCTGCCGCTCTACCGCTAGAATGCCGCTATCTTCATGGATTCACTTATAAGCGGGAGGACGAATTGTTCCATTACTCGGGCAATAATGTACATTTTTTAATCATTGAAAGTTCATTGGAATAGGAAAACCCGTACCTATCAAAGTTTTTTTTTTACAATATTTTGACAGTATCCCATTCATTTATTGATATTTTTTGAAAAAATGGTTTGTAATTAACATTTCTTTTTTATAATGAGACCTTAGCAAGTGTTCATTGATTCCAGAAATCTTCCTTCATCATCTTTCTTGCGTTTTGATAAGAAAATTGTTTTGCCCATCTGCATTTTTAGCCGTTTTATGCCACATGTATCTAGTGGGAAATGTTATGGATTTTTCGACGGCCGTTTTTGCGAAAAATATTGGTATTGCGAAAAAAATGGTAAGAACCGTTTTTGTAGATTTTGAGGTGATCTTCATTTTTTGTCTAAACAAAAATTCTCTAGTTCGCATATTTTGGCACTTTGGGGGCCATTTGGTGCACTCAATCTGATAAACTTTTTCTCGCTAAGCATCCGCGAAGACCTAAGAATTGCGCCACAAAGAAAAACTGTACAGATTTATTTACAGCTTTTGGTACTTTCAGGTCTCTAGTTATTGAACTAAAACGTGATATGTCATTTAATTACTTATAAAGCGAATTTTAAAAATTACATCCAATCCAATACAAAAGCATATTCTTAAATTGAAAATATATAAGCAAATATAATTCACTTAAGTGCTTTTCATAAAAGATCGTACGAGCGCTTTCCTAGTTCAGATTGTCAAAAATTAACATCTATTATAGTCTAGACGAAAAGTGTCTTTCCTGCCAAAAATAGTTAGAAGGCTTTAAAAAATATGAGCGATAGCTTATTTGACGCGGAATGCAAATCTAAGAAAGGCGCTTTGAGGATTTTTTCAACCAATAAAAATTGCAATTGTTATTAACAAAACACGGAAAAAAAACCATTTCGATTCTTGATGATAACTAAAAAACCATAGGACGTAGCGAAATTTGCAAAAAAAGATCCTTAAAGGGGAGGAAATTTCCGATAAAAAAATCCAAACTTCCGGTGTTCTATCTTCATTATTTATAATTTTAATTTAACCCTGCAAATGGGCCTCCGCGCGACATTTACGGTTGCGTGCTTGGCGTCAAAACCGAGTATGTCACACTAAATAATTTTTTTTAGGGTACTAAATATACAGATCCACAAAAAAAGTGGTATGTGCTGGGTGTCGGACTAAGATTTTCTGGCGTATTTTTTTCCGCTGAACACAAATCTGAAGTAAAAATCTGGGATCAAACAGCAAAAAATCGAGAAAACCTCAAAAAACCGACACGGTACATTTACCGGCAAAAACCTGCTACCACGGAATGTTTGGACTACGACTATATAAACTATAAAAACTAAAAGAAAGCTATTAAAAAGTCTGTAAAAAAGTTATATAAATATTATAATAGGATAAATGAGGGAGATATTAAAGGAAATGTAATTTAGACAAAAAATATCAGTCCAAAGTAGGAACAAAATTCTTAATAATGTGATTTTTAGGTTTTTTTAATAATAAATTAATTATTTATTTATTTAAATCCCAAATTACTTAAAATATGCCGAAAAAACCCAAAAATAAAAAAAATCATTTTTTTTCCAGAGGTATACCTTGAAAAATCCTGAAAATTCGGTTTTTTGATTATAACTAGAATAATATTGCATTTAGACAAAAAGGTTATATAACTTAAATTAAAGGTCTTGTAAAAATACATAGTTTATGTTATGAACATAGGAAATCCCATGTAAATTTTAGAGGGTTAATTATTGGCTCCCCTGTATATTTTACAGAAAAAATTTAAGATAACATTTTGAAGAGACCAATCTGACAAACCCTCGTGCCAAGTTTTAAAAAAATTTAATAAGCTGATTTTAAATTATCTAATTAAATGTAATTGCAAAATTACCAAATTTTCGGTTCAGGCTAAACCAAACAGAAACCAGCCACCAGCAAACAATTTGTTATAAGGCTTTGTCAAATCTGGCGTACAGCCAAATGCAAGGAATGTTTTTTTTGTTTCATCAATCTCACAACCATTATATTCAAAGTAAAAGACACGTTAACATTATTTTTTATCAAACATTTTATTTAATGTAACAATTAAGTTTTACTAATAACAATTATTACTATCGATCATTAAAAAAATTGTTTTATCATACTAGAATTTAATTAAACCAATAGCAGTATCTGAAATATTTTCAATTTATTTTCCCATCAAGCCTATCTGCTCCATTTTAACCATTAAACGTTTAATCAGTAAACTCGAGTCCAAAGCCTTCGCAATAAAGAACTGCAAATGTTTAACTCAAAAGATCGAAAATAGATCCGAAAAAAGAGAGAACTGAACTTTTAATATTTTATTAGGTGTGAAAAAATAAAATGAAATAAAATACAATAACTTTTTTAAAAATAATAAAGAATTACATAAAAACATTAATCAAATGTTCAAACTACCCCTGTAGTGTTATGTAATCAGCCCTTTGTATAGGTCTGTTACGTAAACTTAGTGGACTGTAGAAATTATAGGTCGTACTGACTCACCTTGATAATTCGCTCGCTAAATTATTTTTTTTTGTGTATTTAAATAAAATTTAAAAAAAAGTATCTTACCAAAGGATGATCTGCAGGAAGGAGTAGGATCGCTTCGTGATGATCACTTAATGGTAAGACGTAGTAAGCACGTTTGTATACGTATAGAGAGTACCGGCACCTTTCTCGTAAGTTGCTTTCGATACTGGTTCCTTGTATCGTAGATTGGTACGTAGCATTTTTTGAAAAAGGTAAAACGGAGAAAAAAGGGATGGTCAAATGAGAATTCAAATGGTGCGGTAAAGGATGGTAAATAGCATTGATAAGCAATAAAAGTACCGAATTTTTAAGTTAAATACAGGGACATGACATGTTTTAGAATTAATAAAATTGATAAAATTTGTAACATAAAGCAGTGTAACTGAAGGCGTATGAATAATAATTTTATATAATTAGAAAGTAACTTAAAACTAAAGTAAAAAAAATAATTAAAAAAAAAAAGATGTGAAGACAGAACATCCTCACCCCCCTGAAAATGCCCAGAGCATTTTCAGAATTAAGCTTATATAGGTAATGGACATAATTTGACTAATGGTCGTTTAATTAAACCCTTAGCCGTTTTTACCACAGCCACTCTGGCTATCTTATCCGTACCACAAATCACTTCTTGTGTGCGACCTAAAGGCCAATTAAGAGGACTGTAATCCTCGTTTTTAATCAGCACCATAGTATTAGGCGTGATTGTTGAAAATATTTAAAGTATTCCACTTTGCACGTTGTTGCAAAGTATGCAAGTATTCACGGTGCCATCTACGCCAAAAATCAAAATGTATTCTTGTAGCAGCTGCCAGCGAGAAAGTCTATTCAATTTTAACGAATTTAAGTCTCTATCTGGAATTAACCTTGGAGCCTTTAGGCTCCAAGGTTAAGAAATGACCGGGCGTCAATACTGATAGATCGCTCGGGTCTGTACTAATAGGGCATAAAGGTCTTGAGTTTAAAACTGCTTCTACTTGGGTAAGTACAGTGTAAAAATTCTTCGTAACTTAGAATTTGTTTGCCTATAACTCTTAATAAATGCGATTTAACGCATTTAATATTAGCCTCCCATAATCCGCCCATGTGCGGCGCGTTCGGTGGGATAAAATGCCATTTTATGGCTTCAGTATTGGCTGTTTCTAAGAAAATTTGTTTTAAATATTTGGCTGCGCCTACAAAATTGGTACCGTTATCTGAATATACATTAGAACATCGACCCCTTCTAGCAATAAAACGACGAAAACCAGCCAAGAACGATTCAGCAGATAGTTCAGAGAAGTTCTATGTGAACGGCTTTGGTAGCGCAACAAATAAAGAGGCAAACGTAAGCCTTTAAACTTCTAGAACCCCGTAACCTATTCATAGTAATTGTAAAATGACCAGTGAGATCCACGCCCACATTTTCGAATGCTTTGGCTTGCGATACACGATATGATTCGGGATGTGTTTTCCAGCAAGTCTGACAACGAAAAATAACTTTTTTGAATCAACTTTTTGGCAGCGAGTATCCAGAAATTTTGAACTAATATAAGCAATGCGTGGTTTGTATACCTGCATGACAAAATTTTGTATGTATTTCAAGAATGAGCAATTCAGTGAAAGTAGAATTGCTGGGCAACAAAATAGGAAATTTATTATCAAATTTAAGTTCAGAATTGCATAATCTTCCTCCTACTCTTAAAATATTTTTATTATCTAAAAATGGATCTAATTTTCTTAAATATTTTGGAACAGGTTCTTTATTAAGTAGTAATGAAATTTCTTTTTGAAAATAAGTATTCTGGACATGTTTGCTAAAACTAGCAGAGATTCATGCAGCTCAGTTGAAGAAAGATTACACTTTATTGGATTATTTTTATTTCTTAGGTTATGAAGAAATCGTAAAACGTATGCTAATATTCTTTTAATTTTTGAAAGGGAAGAAAAGTTTTGAAATAATTTATCAATAAAATGATCATTTTTCTTTGAAGCAGATATGGAAAGCACAATCTTTCGCCCTTCAGCCTCCGCTTGAGGCGGCACTGACTGTTGAACTTTAAGGAAATCCCACGATTCTTCTGGTGTATGCAAAAAAGCTGGGCCATTCCACCAAAGAGAAAAAGTGGATATTTCCCTGGGAGAAAGGCCACGAGAACCACAATCAGCAGGATTCAAAGCTGAAGGAACATAGTACCAGTTTTCGGGAGAAAGCTTTTCTTGAATATATGTAACACGATTACTTTACAAATGTTTTCCAACAGTGTGGTGAACTCTGAATCCAAGAAAGTGTAACTTTACTATCGGTAAAAGCAAATATTTTTGAAGGTTATGGTTTTTTCAAACGTATTTAAAGTAAATTTTATAAGCTTTGAGAGCAGGACTGCAGCGCAAAGTTCTAGTCTCGGCAATGAGATTTTTTTTAAGGGTGCCACCTTAGACTTTGCACATACAAGAAAAAGTTTTAAATGAATTGTCGTCAGACAAAATTCTGAAATAAATGACTGCTGCAAAACCCCTTTCTGAGGCGTCCAGAAAAACCACCAATTGGCAATCTTGCATATTACTAATATTTATATGTCTAGATATAGTAAAGCTTGAAAATATTTTTAATTCACTTTTAAACCTTTTCCCATTTAAAAATTATATCATTTGGAGGAGTATCATCCCAGCCTAGCCCTAAAGACCATATAGACTGTAAAATTAGTTTACAATAAAGCAAAAGTGGAGTTAAATATCCAGGGGGTCAAATATTCTTGCTAATTCGGACAAGATGTTTCTTTTAGTACAAGGCTTATCAACACAATTAAATGAATAGAAGAAATTATCATTTTTGGGTCCCAACGCAGACCTAATATTTTTAAAGTATTATTTTCTAAATCCAAAGAAAAGTCCTTTGTTTGCACATGTGATTCAGGTAAGTCTAAAAGTAATCTGGGTTCATTACTAGCCCATTTTCGGAGTTCAAAACTACCCCTTTTAAGTAAATGAATTAGTTCGTCTTTAGTTTTTAAAGCCTGGTTAAAATCTTGACTGCCTGCAGCAATATCGTCAACGTAAGTCGAGTTAACAAAATTGAACTAGCCAAAGATAGATCAGTATAATCATTAGCCAGTTTATTTAAAGTACGTATAGCTAAGTATGGTGAACAAGCTACACCAAAAGTTACAGTATTTAATTGATATTCAAGCACCGGTTCATTGGGCGAAAACCGCCATAAAATTTTTGATATTTTCTTTGTTCCGGTTTTACTAAAATATTACGAAACATTTGTTTAATATCACAAGTAAAGACAATTTAAAAATTCGAAAATTAAGTAAAATTTTAACCAAATCAGCTTGAAGTTTTGGACCAGCGTAAAGTGCTTCATTTAATGAAATTTTGTTAGAGCATGACTGGACGCATCAAAGACAACTCTTAACGGAGTAGACGTGGAGTCTTTCTTTTGTACTGCATGATGAGGAATATAAAATTCATCTGACGTAAGCGATGAATTTAAGACCCGTTCCATATGTCCCAAATCTAAATATTCACGTAAGACATCAGAATATGCGTGATACATCTCTGAATCTTGTAATAGACGCCTTTCTAAAGAGTAGAATCTACTCAAAGCCACTGATCTAGTATTACCAAAGTCAGGAGCATAAATTTTAAAAGGTAAAGCCACAGTATATTTTCCTTCTGAAGATTTTGTAGTTGTATCTACAAAATATTTTTCGCAGTACAAATCTTCCGGAGATTTAGAAATCACTTCTGGTACCTCTTCTATTTCCCAAAATCGCTTTATAGAATTGTCCAAATCAGTATTAGTAAAAGTAGTAAAAATGACTGTATATTTTTTGAAACGAAATTAGAGTTGGTCAAAGGCACTTTCCCATAATTGTCCATCCAAAATAGTATTAACAAATGTAGGACTATCTTGCCCGGTACATATTTTGCCGTTTTCCAAAATGGAACCGAATATATCCGCACCCCAATAGTAAGTCTACTTCATCCCTTTTATTAAACCCCGGGGTCACTTAGTTTTAAACCTTTAGCCTGAGGTATTAAAGAAATGTCAAACGAAGTTCGTGGCATTGAGTCGCAGATTTTATCAATAACAATCGCTTCGATATTTAGACTTGTAGTTTCATTATCTAGTGGAGCAATAGTGCAAAATACACCCGACCGAGCAGGAGGTACACATTCTTTCTAGACCTTGTAAGTTTAATGAAATATTAAATTTTGATAATCCCAATTTGCCAACAAGTCTTTTTGTAATAAAGAAGATTGAGCACCTGTGTCTAAAATAGCTCGAGCTTGAAGCCAATTACCAAAATTGTCTTTAATATTAAGTAAAATAGTAGACAGTAAAACATCATGATTGTTTAACAACATCCCACTAGCAAAACTCTGTCATCATTATTGTTGGAAGTGCTTTGTACTGGAGTATAAGTTGGAGCATTTTGTATAATGCTGTTATGTGAATTTATATGCGAATTGTGGGGTAAATTATAATTTTGAGTATTATTTTGAGGCTGTACAACAGTATTTTTACTGGAACAGTATTACTCGGAGTAGAACCCACAGTATTATTATTATTGTAAGGTAAGTGAAGTAATGAATGATGATTTTTGTTACAAGTTTTACATCTTTTTTGTGAAGTGCACTTAAAAATTGTATGAGAATTAGCTAAACAATTAATACAGGCTTTATTGCCTTTGACAATATTTATTCTTTCGAAAAGGGGTTTTTGATAAGAATGTTGGGCATTTATAAATAATGTGCGCCTCTTTACACAAAAGGCATGAAGTCACCGCTGGGCTTAACGTTTGCTGGTGTGTGAGTAAAAAAGCAGAAGAATTACTTTTAAAAATTTGAACGGTTTAAATTTTGATTTAAAGGTTTATGTTTCCTTGAGTGGTATTAAGATTTATATATTTTAAGGCGGTACATTGCTTAGAAACGAAATCCAAGATATTTTCATAAGTAGGCATGTCATTAGATGCATGATGTTGTTCAAATGTCTTTTGTGTAACAGGGTCCAAACGATCTAACAGCATGTTAGCCAGAATAAAATTCCATTCTGAGGGTTTGTATCCCATGTTTTGTAAAGAAGCTAAGTTGTCTTCAAAAGTATCGATTAAATGACGTAATGAATGCACATCATCACTAACTAAACTCGAGGAACCTTCAATTGCTTTCCAGCAAGAAACTGCCCGGAGACGTTGATTGTCGTACCGCTTTAATAAAGTATTATAAGCAATATTATAATTCGCACCCACCAACTTAATATTTTTAATTAAATTCAGAGGAACGCCATTTAATACGGAAAGCAAATAATTAAACTTTTCTATGTCAGAAAGAGTATTACTATTATGAACTAAAGCATTAAACAATTCAACAAAACTAGGAAAATTTTGAGAATCCCCGCTAAACGTGGGTAACTTGATTTTTGGCAAGATTGCATGTTCATTTCTCGTGCAACAGAAACATTATGACTTTGATTCAAAGAATCCATAATGGATTTCAATTTCAAATAAATCATGATATATGGTCTGAATATTAGAGCATCTTTCCGAAAAATCAGTATGTATAATGTTTTCAGTAGTCACTTGTGATGTATCAGAAGCTATTAGGCCAATAATTGCAAAATGATTTTTTCGAAATCTTTTATTATCTTTTTAAAATTTTTAAACATAACCTTAAATTTGCTATGTAAAGATGAGTTGTCTTTAGCCTCATCTGCAACTCTTTCAATGCATTCTAACTGATTAATTGATATTTGTCGTAAAGCCGAAAAGCGTAAGTATTTTTGCTCTTCCGTAGTTGAAGGAGGCATTATTAATTAAAGTATTTTGATATGAATTTATTTTAAATAAAGAACGATTTTATTAAAAG
The DNA here is from genome assembly GCA_019359885.1 of Listronotus oregonensis. NCBI lineage: Eukaryota > Metazoa > Arthropoda > Insecta > Coleoptera > Curculionidae > Listronotus > Listronotus oregonensis. Next base: position 84,201 of record JAHBCN010000127.1, read on the forward strand.
AAATGTATCATATATCGTAAAGCTCTTTATTTGAAAGAATAAAAATGTGTTAATAAAACTAAAATCTTTGTAACAAATAATAAGTTTTATTTTATTGACCTTTTCGTGAAAGCTTTTTTATTTGTGTAAAAATAAAATAAACCTTTCAGTGTTTATAAACGTATTGTAAAAGCTCTTTTGTATGTAAAAATAAAAAAACCTATTCTACTTTTACAATAAACAACCTTATATTTGCAAACCCAAAAAAAAAACTACCTGACCAGTATGCCACAAAAAATAAAAGAATTTAACCAAGATAAGATTCTTGATACGGACAAGACCCAAAAGGGAATCTTTTTACTGTTTATAGCAATGATTTGCTTAATTATGCGAAATATATTTTTAAAATTAGAACATTTGATGAAAAATAAGTAAGAAATGGTAATATATGGTCCTGTATTTAACTGATTTATTTGATAAATAAAACGGTAAAAAGACTGATAATGAAATTTATAATAACTGAGCGAGCGAATTTCAATTATAAATAAAAATTAATCAATGATCCGGCTTCGAGGATCAAAAAATGTAGTGTTATGTAATCAGCCCTTTGTATAGGTCTGTTACGTAAACTTAGTGGACTGTAGAAATTATAGGTCGTACTGACTCACCTTGATAATTCGCTCGCTAAATTATTTTTTTTGTGTATTTAAATAAAATTTGAAAAAAATATCTTACCAAAGGATGATCTAGCAGGAAGGAGTAGGATCGCTTCGTGATGATCACTTAATGGGAAGACGTAGTAAGCGTTTGTATACGTATAGAGTACCGGCACCTTTCTCTAGTTGCTTTCTTGATACTGGTTCCTTGTATCGTAGATTGGTACGTAGCATTTTTTTGTATAAAAGGTAAAACGGAGAAAAAGGGATGGTCAAAATGAGAATTTAAATGGTGCGGTAAAGGATGGTAAATAGCATTGATAAGCAATAAAAGTACCGAATTTTAAGTTAAATACAGAGATATGACATGTTTTAGAATTAATAAAATTGATAAAATTTGTAACATAAAGCAGTATAACTGAAGGCGTATGAATAATAATTTTATATAATTAGAAAGTAACTTAAAACTAAAGTAAAAAAAAATAATTAAAAAAAAGAAAATGTGAAGACAGAACAACCCCCATTAACAGCTAAACAATATCCCAACCAATTAATATTGCGAAATTTTATTACATTCCAACGAAATAGCGTTTTGTAGCTGGTTTAGATTCTCAAATTTTACACTTTTATGAATGACACTTTTTAAATGACCCCACAGAAAGAAGTCATTCGGTGAAAGATCAGGTGGCCTGGCTGGCCAAAGTATCCGGTACCGTGGACCAATAATATTGCCGTTAAAAGCATTTTCCAGGTACTCTCTAACCATACGGGCTTATGGGCGGGGCAACCATTCATTTGGTACCAGGTCATTTGATTTTTCCAAACAACTTCTTCCAAGGCGGGTCCAATGTGATTTTGAAATAAGTCTAAATAGGTTTCTGCTGTCAGGTTATAGTCCATAAAAAAGGGTCCAATGATATGGTGTTCGATAATTCCCACAAATACATTTGTTTTTTGGGGATGTTGTGTCCGAGTATGAACAAAGCGATGTTCATTTTCTTGGCTCCAATACCGGCAATTCTAAACATTTGGTTCATTGTTGAGGGTGAATGTACATTCATCGGTAAAACAAATATTTCTTTAAAAATTCTCTATCGTTATTTGCTCTTTCCATCATTTCAAAACAAAATGCCATTCTTCGTTCTTCATCTCCTTCCTGCAGCTCTTGATTTTTTTCGAATTTATACGAATAATATTTGTGTTTTTTCAAAGTGCAATACCGTTGTATGATGTTGCTCAAGAACACTCGTACTAACCATTTTGTTTTCCTCCATACTCAGTAGAATATTAAGATCTCTGTTCTCTCTTTCTTCGGCTCTATTTTCGATATCCTGAGTTAAACATTTACAATTTTTATTTCGGTTCCTTTGGACTTGAATTTACTGACAATGCGTTTAATAGTTGAAATGGACGGAATGGGCTTGGTGGGGAAATAAACTGAAAACATTTCAGATACTGCTCTAAAACTGTTTCCCGCATAATACCACTTAATTATGGATACTTTTTCGTCGATTGAATAATTCATATTTTTTTAAATAATAACTCACTCACTGATTTATTGACACTTTTCCTCATGTCAGGGACAATATTCATTTTACTGGTGCCTGTTTGCTTTTGCCTGAACCGAAAATTTGGTAATTTTGCATTTACATTTAATTAGTGGCGGCTCGTGGTCAATCTTTCGGGGAGGTCATTAGTTAAAATTTCAAATGCATATTTAACTGATTTTTAGTTAAAAAAAAAACATGACTAAAGGATTCAATTTTAGGCATTTTATTTCACACAGACGTTTACTCCAAAGAAAAACAAGGAAGAAAAAATAAATGAATAACAAACAAACACCTCGAAAAATGCGTAATTTTCCTCTTCGCGGCTGTTGACACTGCTTCGCAAAGCAGCCGAAATCGCCCAATCGGAAATTAGATCGGGAATGCTCGACTCGGCTCCGTTTAACAAAATACGGTCAATGCAGGCTGGCAGCCCGGATATTTGCCAACGAACGAAACCACCGATCTGGAGAGCGCTGCGCGAAGCTTGTGGAATCCAGTAATCGGTCAACGAGTTCATATACTTAGAATAATAAAGGGAAATTTAAAAGATTGAAATAAAATATATTTTTTTTATTTATATCATTATTATGTTTTTGTTCGGAAATATCAGTCGAAAATATTGGGAGGTCATTGACCAAATGACCCAATGGAGGAGCCGCCACTGCATTTAATTGAATAATTCAAGATTCGCTTATAATTTTTTTGAAACTTGGCACGAGGGCTTTTCAGATTGGACTCTTCAAAAAGTAACCTAACATTTTTTTCTTTAAAATGTACAGGGGAGCCAATAATTGACCCTTAAAATTTACATGGGCTTTCCTATGTTCCGCTCGGCGACGCACCACCCGGTATAAAGTTTCGTGTATCTTTTATAGTTTTTAAGATACTGACGTTTAAATTTTTTAAAAAATCGTTAATATCTGAAATTACGCCTCTTCTCAATTTTTTGCTGTTTAACACCCAATTTTGACTTCAGATTTCTGTTCAGCGGAAAAAAAATACTCCTGGAAATCCCAGTCCGACACTCAGCACACACCACTTTTTTTGTGAGCCTGTGATATTAATTGAAAAATTTTTCAAAAATTATGGTGTATTCAAAACACTTTAAAGAATTTACTCCCGTTAAAAATTTAACTTAAAGTTAATTTTTAAACAAATTAGACAATTTTTAATTAGCAAAATTGTTTCGAACTTTCGTCTTGTACATAAAAAAAAATGTTTAAATAATTGTCGTATAAATTTTTCGCGTCGTGGAGCCCTTCTAATTCTAGTTCTTTTTTATACCTGTTTTTTGCTCTAATAACTTTTGTAAAATTGGTATCAGGAAAAAAAATTATGAAAACAAATTGTAGATAGTTTGCTTATTAATAACATTGTTTTCTTTAACAATTTTGATAAAGGTAATAGTTTTTAAGATAAATGTTAAATAATGATTCGGGACACAAAGGGGCTGATACAGCGTATGAGTAAGAGAGACGGCGATACTTAAAGGTAAGGGACGCATACTCGTGAGCGCGCGTAATAAACAATCAAAAACAAAAAAAACAATGGCATTTTTTTAAACCTTAATTAAGGATATTATTAACTACTATATAAGGAATAAAAAATTTATATATTTTTTACATCTATTTACTAAATGTTGGGACCTTTCTGAGAGAAAGCATATCTCGATTCTTGTTATTTTACTCTTAATGAAAATTCGATTGCTCGCTCCACGACGCGTACCCATATCGAAATTTTGTAAAGGAGTGTAAAATCGATGGTCAAAAACCAAATCTATTATCGAAATAAAATCTACTTTTTGAATTTTCATCGGTGCCATTTTTAATTAATATTTTTATGTACTATTCTGTCCTTTATCGATTTTTAAGGGGGAGCCCGTACAGCAGATTTTTCATCGTCAGATTGATCGGTTTGGCACCTGGCATGCAGTGCAGCCAGATTGTGGGAAAAAAGTACTCCTTCCACGCAACACGCTAGCGCCGCACATCCTAGATAGGGACACCAAAAGGAGTCGAGCGATGCCGAAGTCTTCCTCTAGACTAAGGAGAAGTTTTCTCCTACCACCCAACGCGAAGGGGTAACACACACAACGCTTGCCCACGTCCGTGGTAGGAGAAAACTTCTCCTTAATCCGGGGGAGACTTCGGAATCGCTCGGCTCCTTTCGGTGTCTCGATCAGGAAGGACTGGTGGGACTGCCTTTTTCCCACAATCTGGCTGCACTGCTGGCATGTAGCTACATGCATAGACTAACCGATTTAAAAACGGCCGATAAAACTATGAAATAGGCTTTGCAATCCGATTTTGATCAAACGGTCGATGAAAAATCTGTAATGTGCACTTTCTCTAAATCTGGATCAAATTTGTTCTAACTTTTTTAAATGTCTTTGGCAAATAAAATTAAAGAGACGGTTTTACTTAAAAGTTTATTACGATCGTCAGTTTTAATGCGATCAAAAACTGATTTTTTGCGCATTTCACCTTCTAAATAGGCAAATGCAGCATCTGGTCTGCAAAATTAGACTGTTTTGCCATTTTAATCTATTATGATTATCCCTTAATATCCTTATTGTATGCCAGAACTTTTTAATATTTACTACTTGCCAAGCTGCATGAAGCACGCAAGTCTGTTACACTAGGGTCTAGTTATTCATTATCGGACCGTATTAAAAATCTAAAAATCCACCAAATTAAAAAAAAAGTGGTCTACCAAAATTTACGAAAAACTGGGATAAATCTACCAAAAAAGTTTAAATGTAATAAATGTGGCAAAGCTAGGCACATGCGTCTACCTCGTGTCGACATGAACTTTAAATCCTAATTACACCGAAACTAATTTTTCCCGAGAAAATATATTTAGCAGTTTGTTCATAAATAGGTAGACTAACGGCGGTTTGCACCAGTGATACTTAGGTCAACCTTAACTTTAAGTGATACTTAAGTGTAATATTTCGTTTGCCCAACATACACTTAACGGTTAACTGTCACTTAAAGCTAATACTAAGTTAAGCCGAAGATTTCTTTGGCTTAAGTGATACTTTTGTAATTTTATAACCTCAAAAATAGAAAGTTATATTGTTTTGGGGGTAAAAGCGGTAAATTATTTGTGTTGTGTTTTTGAATTTTTAAAATTAATTTAAAACAAATATTTTAAATAATGACCTTTTTTTAAGGTTGGAAGTCTGCAATTGAGAAAATGCATTCTGAAAACTTTTCTTATATAAAAACTTTTTATCTAGTGCATTTTGCTTTGTTAATTTTGTCGTTTTCGAGTAAACAAATCAACTGCATGTCGACAATACGAAGTCAGCATTCAATACAATGATAGAATGGAAAAACCATTATGGGTGCAAATTTTAACTCTTTATCAGTGTAACAGATTATTATAAATTTTGTTTAAAAGAAAGCCTTGGAAAAAATACTATCTCAACTTTTATGCCCTTATTCATTTCATTCACATTTATAAAATAAAATATTCTAATTTCTTTTTCTTAATAATTTATAGACCGATAGATCAAAAGTTAAGAAGTTTAGGCCTTTTTTCATATTTTTTACCCAAAAAAGACGGACTTTTTGGTAAAATTTTTTGCAATGTTAAAAAAACAACTTGTATATTTTTTTATTATTTTATTTTTATCATATTAAATTGAAGTCTTTTGTGCTTATAATCGTGGATTATATAATAAAAGAGTTTTTTCCCTAATTGAAAAGTTGGAGCCCTTTTTCTATTTTCTTCTTCTCGGTTGCTGCTACTCATTATGAATGCGCATGACAAATAATTAACAATTACACAAATGAAAACCATATTTTTGTTAAAAAATTAACTGTAAGAAACGAATTTGAACTTTTTGGTGAACAAAAATTTAATTTCCTGTCAAATTGTTTTCTTTTTCTTTACTTATAATGCGGCCCTAGTTACCAAATATCAAAACTGAACAATTTTTACAATGTTGCCAATTATTTTTAATACTTAACTAAAAAAATAATAAGTGTAACTTGTGCAAAGCTATTAATCGTTAAGGTCAACCTTAATATTAAGTGCTACTTAGTTATTGTGAACTTTTAAGAGTTAGTGGTGCAAACCGCCGTAAGAGGTTTAATGTGTATTTGATTTAAAATAAAAGTGCAGGAAGCTCATGATTTAAATATGTTACCAAAATGTTTAATAACGCATTTTCGTGTTCGAGTTTCATATTCTAATAAGACAGGGTTCTTAACCCGATCAATAGGTCCTATTAGGTAAAATAATATGTAGATTCCCAGACATTTTTGCACCATGGGTGATTTAAATTTGACTTCGTATTCGCTTATTATCTTGATATACACAATTAACGAAAAACAGACAAAGACATATCAACTTTTTCTAAACATATGTTTAATAAAAGAATTAACAGCATATTTCATATTAAAAAATACTCACCCCTTTTTTAAATTTCAAATTAAAAAAGTTTCTTCACCGCCGATGAACCCAAAACTTTACTGTTTTCAATTGTAGAATCATATCAACAAGAGCCTTTTAGATTTGGTATTTTTTTACATGCCAAAACGAATAAATTATTCTTGATGAAACTTGGTCTGATTTTTTTAAAATTAAAAAATTACAAAGAACATGTAAGGTTTCATTTATTGGTAAAAAAAACCAAAAATTTAAAAACCTAACAAAAGTTAAACATAAATATCATCTTTTTTTTTAGAACTTCGAACAGCCTTTGAACTGCTAGATCGAAACCAAGATGGAAAAGTTACAACTAGGGAATTTAAAATGATGTTAAATAATTTAGGAATAGACATTAGAGATGACAGGGTAGAAGAGCTTATCAGAAATGCAAGTCATGCAGGTACGTTTTGAGGTAGTATAATTTTTGATATACCAATAAACATTTTATTAAAATTTTCTTACTGTAAGCGAACATCTTTCTGTAAAGGTATATTTTATAACCTAAATGATTATTATGATTATTTTTAATTCGATAGTTTTATCAAGCTTTGAGTTTTTTTACCGATCTTAAATAAAAAACCAAAAATGTTTCCTCATACACTCGGGATAACTTTTTAAAAATTCGTATACTCGTCCGGTAATATTACAAGTTTTAGGGAGATTACACCTAAGCCAATCAAAGAATGATTTTTTGTTGCATTACCATGGAGACCTAAAAACATTTCCAGGACTATTCACCCTTCAGGGTACCCAGGGCGATTTTAATAAGTTTTAATATTTATGTTAGAATCAATACACATAAAATAGACTTGGGATTTTGTTTTAAAAATAAATAACTTAGGTTATGACTGTAAAATAGATTTTAAAGAATTCTCTTACTTTTATTAAACTAAAATCGGTGAAACATTGTTTTTTTTTTTGTTTTGTTTTATATAAATTACCCCAGCAATTATAAATAACACTTAAACATAAATAATGTAAAAAACAACCTTTCACCTATTTACTACGATTACGAATAACCTACAATCTTGAATTAAGAATTGGAATTTTTTTCTTATATACGATTTTTTTAAGAGAATTAAAAAAATATGTATTATTATAATTTTTTTAAAAAATCGTATACCTACTTACAAATATTTATTTCATTAATTGAAGCTCTAAAGATATTATAAGTTGTTATAAATAAGTAAGAATAAAACATAAACAAAAGTGGTCATATCCCTTGCACTGCTTAACAAAATTGCAATAAATACGATAAAAGACTAGTTTTCTAAAAAGTTTAAGGAAGTTTATAAGCAATGAATATTATTTATAAAAATTGCCCTCTTTAAATTTTCTGCACTGTAGGTAAACAAAACTTACCCTTATCTACACAAAGATCTTATTTTTATTAATATTTTACTATAGCTAGATTTTCTTAAACGTAAGGATATTTTGTTTATTTTTCTTTTTGGACATTATCTACATATTAAAGTGTTGAAACTTTAATTTTATGGAAGGTTTGTTTACTTTTAAAACTTTACGAAATCAATTCATTGGTCATTGTATTTTAGATTTGCTAAAGTAGAAAAAACCATTAAAATTATAAATTTTAATTTAGTCGAGGATATTTTTAATACATAAGTTATTTATGATATTAGTGTTGAAAGTACAATTTTAAGGCACGAATGTGAAACTACGAAGAATGCTAGAACTGTGAAAGGAATTTGTTTTTCAAGTTGTTTGAATTGTTTAATTTATATAAATGTTAGTAAATAAATAAATTTTGACGTTACCTTTTAAAATTTGACATTTTAATAATAACACTAGTGCTTTAAAATATTACTTTTAGGCACACTGCTTTAAAGTAACATGTTTAAGGCATCTAGATAGTGTTAAAAATTGAATTTTAAACACGTTTGTAAAAAAGGTAAATTAAGTTTATAACATAACTCTATTCTGATAATTAGTAATAATTAATTTTGGTGAATAGAACATGGGCTAGAAAGTTTTCAACTTCAACGAAATTAAAATGCAAGCGCTAATATAAATAAATGGACTGCGAAGATCTGGACTGTCATTGTTTAAAACAATACAATATAACATTAAAATTTCTATTAGCATATGATTGCATCGAGTGTTTTTTCGTTATTTTTTGCTAATAAATTTTTGTATATATGATGTAGGAAAACCCATGTAATTTTTATTGGGGTCAATTATTGGCTTCCCTAATTATTTTGGAGAAAAATTCTATGAAAGTTTATTGAAGAGCATGCAAATCTACGTCCATGGTAAAAACTTAAGATTGTTCGTTTACACCGTTTGCGAGTTACATGCCCATATATTTTTAAAAATTGTTATTTATATTTATGAACAACAATAAAACTACCAGTTAGTTGTAAATTAACCTTGTCAATTTAAAATGTAGTGCTTTATCACTATCACTATAACGTACAGCGAAAAGAATAAAGTTGTATTTATAGGCGGGAAGCCACAGCAAAAAGCTGGCCAATAGGAGATCACACATGAAACATTTTTTTTTATATTACTATAAACTATAGTGAGTTCAAAGCCGCACTGGTGCACCAGCTCAGCCGGTTTAAATTGCTTTTTGTACCTAGGAAAAATCGTGAAAAATCTTTTTTTTTTTCAGTAGAACTCAAAACACTAATCATTTAAGGAAAAAAAATCATTTAAAGTTATTGGCCTAATAAAACTACGTAATTTTTGTTTAATAAAATTTTTTGTAGCTCTTTAAGTTTTTGAAATATTAACGAATTAAATTTTAAAACACAAATATCTTGAAAACTAAAAACTAAAAGAGCTACGCAAAAGGTATTAAACAAAAAATATGCTTTTTAATAAGCTCTATGAAATAGGTTATAAACACAGTTAAAAAATAAGTATATATATATATATATATATATTATTATATATATATATATATATTATTATATATATTATATATAAATAAAGTATATATTATATTTATATATTATATTATATATATATATATATATATATATATATATATATATATATATATATATATATATATATATATTATATATATATATATATATATATATATATATATATATATATATATATATATATATATATATATATATATATATATCAATATATATAGTATATATATACATTATTTAAAACAAAGTTAACAAAAAAAAGGTAAAAAAAGTATTCAAGGAGATATAAGCAAAAAAGTGATTTCGGCCAAAAATTTCGCTTATAACAATATTTTTTGGTACAAGTAATTATACCAATTTTGATCCATCTAAAAATTGATTAAAAATGTTTTATTCATTCAATGACAGAAACTTATACACATGTGCCTTGAGGCAATTAGGCATACCATAGTAGCCTGTACCCATTCCGATCCACTTGAAACTTTAACTAAAAGAAAATTTAAACTCTATTTTATTTAAAAAAAAATACGTGTCTCCTCTATCTGCTGTTATTTACCTGGCAGGACGCTTAACATTTTTCGATCTCCTATGCTACTATGTGTATAGCTCATCATTAAAATATTTTAATTATAGATTTAAATATTAATATGAAAAATTTACAAAGGCAGTTACTAGTTCAGAATGATATGGAGAAAATTTTAATAATATTTTTAAAATCAAAAAAAAATTACAGTTTTTGTTCAAAACATTCTTCGTAGCTCTTTAGTTTTTGAGATATTTTTATTATATATATATATATATATATATATATATATATATATATATATATATATATATATATATATATATATATATATATATATATATATATATATATATATATATATATATATATATATATATATATAATATATATATATATATATATATATATATATATATATATATATTAATATATATATATATATATATATATATATATATATATATATATATATATATTATATATTCCAAAATTTCTGGTGACCTTTAAGGCTGATTTTGGGGGGTTAGAGGGGTCTTCGGGTTTTGTGCCCGTGGAAACTTTTAATCAGCGTGTTAAAAACTATTACTTTGCAAAGTTTGAAAACAATTGACCGAAAACTATTGTCCATAGAAAAATTGCGGGGTCCTTTAAAATGCATTTATCTCGAAAACCGTTGCTTCTAGAGATATAAATAAAATATACATTTTTGACGCAAAAGGAACTATAGTAACCACTTTTTTAATAAACAGGTCAAAAAACTTAGCTTAAAAAAAGTTATGCCATCTAAAACAAGTGGGGTAGGCCGTAGCTGGCGCCCTCTACCAGCAACAGGAAAACTATGGACAAATTTGAATTTCTCGCTTAAAAAAACCACCAAATCCCAAATTTTGTATGTCATTTAGCTAAGAAATCATTACGAAAAAACGAAAACAAAAATAAAAGTTTGACACCCTGTATCTTAGTTAATATCAACTTTGGAATCAGGCAAGTTTACGTTAATTGCATTATTTCGACCTAAGGAATCTGCTGTTGCTCTGTGTCCCATTACTTCTGGGACACCCTAATTAATATAAATATATATATATATATATATATATATATATATATATATATATATATATATATATATATATATATATATATATATATATATATATATATATATATATATATATTATATATATATATATATATATATATATATATATATATATATATATATAATATATATATATATATATATATATATATATATATATATATATATATATATATATATATATATATCACCGTGTTCAAAATTATGTCGGAACTGTTGCTAACTTTTTGCTATAAGATATACCAGTTAGGTTAAATGAGCAAAGTTGTGTACATTTTTACGCTGATTACAATAACGATAATGAAAAAACAAATGAACATCAGATGTACAAGTTATTTACAAAAATATACTTTTTTTAAATGCAACACCCTGTATTTATTACGTTAATTCGAAAGAAAATGTAATTTTCTATATAATTAGTTATATACATTTTTTTCCTAAAATGAAAAATAGCGGAGTCATTTTAAGTTAAATGTATTTTTTTTAAACTGGACGCAGGCAGCCATGAAATTCTTAAAATCGCATTTTTGTACAAATAATCGTAGTATTCTATGACAAAAATTAAAAACAAAACAAAAGATAACATGTGTATCCGCCATGATGTTTTAGTGACAACTAGTAAATCATAAGGCAACAGTTCCTTTATGCTACTGTTGTTTAAAATGCTGTCATTTGGAGAAGTTTGATATGATAAAATGCTACATAATTTGCCAAAAAAATGGCATCAGGCTTTAGAGTGAAACTATTTCCAGAAAGAAATTTGCCAAACAGAAGATATTTTTTACTCCTTTATCGAAAGTTTCAATCAAACAAAAGTGTTTCTTAAGCGTAAGAAATTAGAAAACCTTTAAAATTAATCAACAAACAGAAATTAATGTTTTGGCATATTTAAAAGTTTATCGCGAAAACTCCACAAGAGACTGTAGGTCATATCTTGATCTATGCTAAGGAACCATTAATAAAATATAAAAAGAAAACATAACTATGTACCCCACAAATACAGACCCACACAAACGTTGTTGCCAGGTGATTACAAAAGGCGTATAAACTTTTGCCAATGGTTTCTAAATGCTGCTATAGAAAATCCAAACTTTTTACGATTAATTGTTTAAAGCAATGATACTAACTTTAGTAATAGAGGCATGTTTAACCGAAAGAACCAACATTATTGGAGCATTGCAACCTCCTGCGTCATCATCCTTTCAATTCATAAAGATATTTTTGCTTAAACGTATGGTGCTGCCTCATTGGATCAAAAATTATTGGACTTGTGTTTTATAAAGGATCTTTAACAGGCAAACAATATCTGAATTTACTAAGAAATATGTTGAAGTATTTTTTGGATGATGCCAATATAGCCATTATTAGCATAATGTATTTTATTAATGTTACTTAGTTATGCGTTATTATTAAAAAATACTGAAACTACGAGCTTTATTATTAATTTACCCAAGTAATTAGAAGGTTTGACAAATTATATCCTTTATGGCGGACTTTATTTAAATTTGGTTTCTGACATGGCGTACTACGATATAATTTGTACAAAAAAATGCGATTTTAAGAATTCCATGGCTGCCTGCGTCCAGTTACGGAAAATGCATTTAAACTGAAATAACTCTGCTATTTATCATCTTAGAAAAAAATGTTAATAACTAATTGTATAGAAAATTACATGCTCTATCGAATTAACGCAACAAATACAGGGTGTTGCATTTAAAAAAAGTATATTTTTGTGAACAACTCGTAAATCTGATGTTCATTTGCTTTTCTATTATAGTCATTGTAATCAGCGTAAAAATGTACACAACTTTGCTAATTTAACCTAACTTGTATCTCATATAATAAAAAAGTTAGCAATAGTGCCGACTTAATTTTGAACACGGTATATATATATATATATATATATATATATATATATATATATATATATATATATATATATATATATATATATATATATATATATATATATTTATATATTAATTTGTAGGCAAAGAGTTAATTGACGAAAACGACTTTTTAAAATTCGTTAAACAAATTCAAGATTTATGTCAGATACGAGCTACAAGTGAAGATGAGGAGCAAAATTTATTAGCAGCGTTTAATGTGTTTGACTTGGATAATGACGGTTACATTACTAAAGACGAACTGCGGATAGCGATGGAAATGATTGGAGAGGATATTACTGAAGAACAACTGACTCAAATTATGGTAGCAGCAGATACAGATAAAGATGGAAAAATAAATTATGAAGGTTGGTATTTTTGATCGACTTTATAGCATTTAAGGCATAGCAACTAGTCCACACATTTTTTTATATAAAAGTTAAATGACTAAGTACCTTCTTTAAGAGTCACCTACAAAATCTAACATACTAGATATTCTGGTGGGTCGTTTTCATAATATAATTTCCCAAGAGGCGAGTATCCCAACGAGAACTTATTGAAACTTTCTTAAACTTGCGCTTTTTCCAATGGGGTTCCTTGTAAACATCCAACAAAATTATAGACCTAATTTAAATCAAAAATTGTGTTAGTGAAAACGAAAGTTATATTTATTGCATGTAATTGTCACTCCGAAATGGTGATGCACATTTATTTTAATAGATAAATAAGGTTTTAAAAAAGTATGGATAATATTTTTTGATAGTTTTTTTAATAATAACATTTTTGTGTTTTTTCAGAATTTTCTCGGCTCCTATCCTAAAACGCTCATTGAAAATAAGGAAAGATACTTAGTAATTGCACAAAGCAGATGAAAATGTCGACCTAAAAAAGTGGTCAAATACTTATGATAGCCCTTAGCACCTAATACAAGAATGATTTGCTAAGCATCATGATAAAAAATAAAATCTTGAGAGTTTACCTTTAAGTTCACAAATACTTTTTTTTAATCAAAATAAACTGTTTTTTTTTTAGATTAAAAATTTATTTAATACGGATTAGGCCAGATTTATCATTTAAGATTATTATGAAAAAAGTAAAATACTGTCTTAGTTAAAATATTCTAAATTAAATAAACATTTTTTCTAAATCAAAATAAATTGATACTATTTAGAATTAAAAAACATTTAATATTGTGACGTCACATTAAGCTTATAATGTTAATTATGCATGAAATAATGATTACATACCTTTATCAAACATAGGCAGCTTTTTGTATTACGCTGGTACGTTGTTTAACCGGCCGATATTTTTTTGTGTTTGTTAATTTGCACTATGCAATGTTATTTAATTAATTATTTTAAGATCATAGTGTAAAAAACAATATCTTTTTTTTACAAACTACATTTTTTTTATTTATTAAAATAAATCGACATTTTTTTACATCTAAAAGTTACATTAACATTATTATTATTATTATTATTCTGACGTTAAAATAGGCTCATAAATTAAATTACTCATAAAACAGTTATACATATTTATCAAAACTTTTTGTGTTACGTTGTTACCAATTTCACCGATTATTCTGTAATTTTTTAACATTATTTAATTAGCACTAGGCAAGACTTTTATGCCAATTATTTTAAGATAATGTAAGAATATACTTTGGTATTTTAGTCAGTACAATTATTTTTAAATTAATTGATATTTTTTTTCTACCGTTATAGTGTTAAAAAGAAATTTTTGTCATTTTACCTAGTATAAATTCCAAATTAAAAATAGGATATTTTTTGGATTGAAAATATATTTTATATTGAAGCTTTAAAATAAGTTTTTAATTTTTATTATTTTTAAAACTGTATGTTACCCTGTAATAATAATTTATTAATATCCCCGTAAAATTATTAAATTAATTATTTGGTGAAATTACAGTTTTATTTAAAAGTAATTAAACGTAACAGGGGGCTTACAGGGGATAAATAATTGCAAGATTGTTAGTAAAAAAAATGTTTTATTAACATAATTAACAAAATGTTTTTGTAAATTACCTTAAAATTAAATAATTTTTACGGCTAACTTTGGCATAGATACTTTTGTCATTAGTACGGAATTTTTTTGCTTGCGATATTGTACAATGTTTTTTATTTAAACTAAGAGCCTTGATAATCCAGACAATAGCTGCCTTTACAAAAAAAAACTAAAATGGTCATCTTATATAATTTTTTCCACCGAATCTGAAAATGATGATTGAAAAACAATTAAACATCAAATATAACTACTATAGGTCATTTTGATATTTTTTAGATGAAATGCCATATTTTTTATGTGATTATCCGATTCCTCCTATCTCTTTTGATCTAAAATAATATATTTTTAATTTAAAAACGTATATTTTCTGCACGTTTAAATCAAGAAAATGTTTGTTTACAGTGCCATTAACACCTGACAGATTCATACCGATACATGTTCACCCTTTGGTGGTAGGGTCATTTAGACCACTAAAGAATCAGGTTTTAAAATTATTATATTTTTTTAAAAATTAGTTACAAAGCCCTTAGTTCTGGTCGGTCATGGTTAGTTCTGGTTAGTTAAGGGGGCTTTATATTTTCTACAATTATATTTTAGACGTAATAAATTAATAAAAGTAGAAACAGTAAGCTTTTTCGTTTAAGCCCAAATTTTGTCATACATAAACTGAAAAAAAGTTTATGCCTATTTGGTCGGTAGGAGGCGACCACTTAGGGTTATTTGACACGTGGCTTAATAGGATGTACAAGAGGAGCTACCATATGGTAGAATTATAAATCAATTGAATGCTATTAAGTGGTTTAATTACTGGAGTTATATCTAATTATTTAAATTAAACTGGGTGAAAAACTGTCTAATGTTAGCGGTGTCGGCGTGGCCTAGGTTAAAAGAATCTCGTAATGGGCTTAGTACTTGGCATTATCCAAAAACGTGTTTAATCTTCTTCCCTGGGAGCCGTCTTGATTCACTACCGAAGGCATCGCAGCCTCTTGGGCTTTTTGTGCCTAATCTCCCATTATCTTTTATACCAATCCTCCCATTAGTCTCGTTCCTTCCACAAGTCTGTATAACCCCGAGACTGGTTGGTTGATATATTCCTGTGGGCTCATTTTCGGTTGCCCAAATAATGCCTGGCTTTTTTGATTCAACGCTTCACATTCGCACAGTATATGGTAGGCTGTTTCTTCCCCCTCGTCGCACATTCTGCAACTTGGGTCCCCATTAAATGAGCCTATCTTGTGAAGGTGTCCTCTTAAGTTATCGTGCCCTTAGCAACCCCACTGTTATGCGAAGTCTTTTCCTACTTTATCTGAGTAGTTCTTCCTTCATTCTTTTGGATGGGCTCCTTATGAAGCTTTTTCCATGTCTTATTCTACTGAGGTTTTCCCTATATTCCTTGTGTTCGTTTCGGATTCATTCCCTGTTTAATGGATAATCGATTTCTACATTCGGGGTAAAATGATTCTTTTGTTTTTTTTTACAAAGATATTCGTGGGTAAGTCTAGTGTATCCTATTCGGAGTCTTGTTAGCTTCACTTGGTTCCCTCCCAATTTGAAACAATTTGTCCAGGATTTAATAGATTATTTTATTTCTTTAGGCTTAATTAACATACGAGTCCGAATGTTCTGCCATTCATCATGACATTGGATTTTATATATTTCTTTTAATGCAAAAGCTATGAGTCAAACACGAAAAATCGAGAGACCAGATTTGTTCAGACAGGAATGAGGATTTCAAAATTAATTTTTACTATAAGAAAAAATAGTCGCGTATTACTTTTCTCATTAAAATGAATCAATGCAAATCCCACATGAATGCCAGTGGCAATTACGTTGTATAGCAGAAAATGAATTTTAGTGCATAGAAGCTGCGTACTGCGTTAAAAAAAATCTTACCACTTTAGCACCCTATAGTTCAAAAGCTAAAACCTTAAGGACATATGTCCATATAAAGTTTTTTCCTCACAATGGTTCCAAGAATAACCGTCTTAAATGTTATGAGCATGTTATTAAAAACTCCTTGTATATTTATAGTAACATGAGAGAAGTAAGAACTACTTTGTTTTCTGTGAGAGAAACAGAGAAAAAATACTTCAATGATAGTTGAAGCATGGTCAATCAAAACAAGAATATATCCAAATTAATTGGTCGTTACAAATAATGAGATATAAAATTACTCTAAGGATTGTTTTGTTAACATTAATATAAAGTACACTAAAAAAACTATGCATTATTTTTAAAATTATTAATAATTAAATAAATATTTACATCTTTACTATTATAATTTATGTACATTATTACAAAAAGAAACCAAAGACAATTATCATTTAAAGCAGCGCAATCAAAAGCTTCAAAAAGTAAGTGGAAATAATTACACGACACTGAGGTGAGAATCACTTAATAATATGCACAAAAGCCTAACCAAACAACTATTACCGAAGTTAAATTTTGGAATAAAATAACGTATTTAAAAAAAATGTCTGTAACAAACAAACTATGATTCATTTGCTTCAGGAAAAGTTTTTTCCAAAAATAATAATCTTCCGTTAAAAGGTAAAACATACCCACTAACGCGTTTTTTTTAAGTTTTCAGAAGAGCAACTACTAGTGGCATAAGAGCGCCGCAAGAGTTAATTTTTTTTTCTGTGTTTTAGGGGGCTTTTGGGACGCTTTATCAATTTTGCAATATTTTAGTATATTTTATATACTTTAATAAAACTGACTTACTATCTTTTCTAATGTAAATATTTTGCCATCGACTACAAAAGTTCATAGTAAATTGAGTTACTATTTTTTTTTTAAATTACTTGCTTTGTATTACCGTTAAACATAATGCCCATTTATTTTATTTATTCTTGATATTATTTCTTTGTACTCGGTTTTTCATTTTATTTCAAATGCTGTAGTTGGAATATGCTATGTTTTTCTATAGTGATATTACTTAGTATACTTTGATTTTAATAGCAAACCAAAGTACTAGCTTTTTTCATTTTAAAATTATTTTGCTTTGTGTTTCCATCAAAAAATAATAGTTTTCGACCTACTAGGAAATTCGAGTGCTGCTATTTCGTTTTTTTTTTTTGAGATAATCATGCAATTGGAGTATCAGAATAAAGGCAAAACCTAGCTGATTCAGATTATAAAAAGATCCCAAATTTGCCAAAAAATCGACCAACTAAGTTTTACCTTTTCATGGGAATATTAACCTATTTGGCTGACTGAGGGTGTGAAAGTAAAATATTATTTCTTAATTAGTGCTTAGACTTTTCTCACTTGGATGTCTGCCATAAAATTTTTGTCAGAAGATAAGTTAAAGCAGTAAGTAAAGAAGCATTCGGCCGATCGGGATTCTATACCGAGATGTGTTTAAAAAATTCCAATTCTTTACTTTTTAACCACTAAGCTCTATGATAATTATAGATATTTTCAAGATTTTAAAAAATCAATTTAACCAACCTACCTAAACTAATGATGTACCGCGGTTGAAATGGTAAATACAAAGTTCATAAGGAAAGAAAATTACTATTTCACTAATAAATTTTACTGGAATAGTATTGATACAAATTGATTAGGCACATGCCCAAGAGAATGGACTGCCTCCGGTAGTAAATCAAGACGGCTCCCAAGGAGGAAGAAAAAGATTGATACAAATTCTCAGTTGATTTTTCGTGCAAATCAAAATTGCACGATTGTAAGCAATATTTTAATTATCTTACTATGTAAAAGTACGAAGAGCGGAAAAAAAATTAAATAAAACTTATAGAGTAAAATATTTAGGTAGACTAAGCATAAATACATAAACTTCTCTTACACTACGTGAAACAAATTACTTTTTATAAACAGGTCTATAATAGTATATTACATAACAAGTGTGGTAAGTAGGTTTTTAGCGCACGGAAAGTGAAGTTTGCAAAACAAGCCGCAGACGAGTTTTACATTCACTTAAGTGCGCTAAAAACGTTTACCACTTGAGTTATGTATACTATTTTATCTACAACCGTCAGGTTTTTTGTGATAATAATTTTTCTTCGACGTTTACCTCAATTTTACACTAGCAGTTGATTAAACTACCAGTTAGCTCGATCGGTGTCAGCCATTGTCAAAATGATACAACCGCAAAAAAAGCCATTGCAATTGGCAGTCCTAAATACCCATAGAAAATGTGAGCAACTCGACAATTACGTTTAACTTTAAGGTATATTATCTGTATGTTGGGTAATTTACGTGGAGAGTAATTATTGGTAAACGATGTTTAAATAAACGACTTTTAAAAAGTCCTTAGTATATCTTACCGCACTAGTGCGGTAAAGTAACAGTTACCATACTAGTGCGGTAGAGTGACACTTACCACACTTAAAATAGTGTTTGTAACCTTAGTTACAGCACGGTTGTAGATAAAATAAATTTATACATATTATTTTTTACTTGCATATTGTTCTAGAGCACAGAAGAATATATAACAAATAATTCACTACAGTAGGCCGTTTTTAGCCTATATACGACAAGATAAAATTTACAAAATTATCACATCAAATAGTTAACCCAGTTTTTAGAGAGGGGCGACCTCCGCTACATGCGTGTAACAAGTTTTATACTTTAATACCTATATAGCTGCTAAAACAACTATTTTTTAAAGAATTTTGACGACAATGGATCTAGCTATAATTTAAAGGTATTAAGATACTTTCGTTATGCTAATGTTACTAAAAATTCGCGTTGTGTTATTCGGTCAAGATCAAAATTTGTAAAGCTGTTTGGATAGCTTCTAAATTTAGGTAGGTAATTAAATTTTTTCAGTTTCCCAAATTAATAAATATTTAAGTTATTAAAACATTTATTATGGTGAATGTTAAATTCCCAATAATAATCAATTACGTTTTTAATTGGTGTCGAAATAAAATGTGTGGCAGTACATGAAAATTTAAAAACAAAGTTTAAGGGGGGTAGCCACTGTGACGGCCGAAAAAATGAGTGATGTTCGCAAATTTTTTTGAAAGGGATAATTAAAGAATTTGAGGATCGTTTTTTTTTATTTACTAGGTGCACATTGAATATAGTTTGTACAAATTTTTATTAATAAATATTAAATAGTTACATAGTTATAAACGACAGCGTAAGGTAAAAAAATCCTTCCCCACGACATTGATCCCTGGAAAACGGGTTATCTGAATAAAAAATGGGAGTTTATTATAACCTGTATGAATGTAGTTATTGTTGCACGTAACCAATTTCAAAAATTTTGATTTTTACTATTTTTTAAGATTGCTTGATTTAAAAAAAAAAAAGGCGAAAAAATGAAAAAATAATCAATCGATCACCATTTTTGAAAACTTGTAAAAATTGGTACGTGCAACATACTAAGATTCATAAATTTTAAAATGATATTTTGGATTATTTTTCCTATTTTGACCAACCCATTAAGAATTGGTATTTAAACAATTTATGAAAAGCAACAACTGTCAACTTGGCTGTCAGCAGTTTTTCCGGAAAAAAATCGAAAAAAATTTCATGCAAGTTTGAATGTATTAATTTTTCGACTGAAACTCAAAATGAATCGGTTTGAAAATGTTTCCTGAAAGTAAAATTAATGCGGCTGTTGAAAATAGTATTCCACTAAATACTCAGAAAACTCACACATCGATCTGGAAGAATTCCATAAATTAATTTTGCCAAGCAAAAAATTACGAATTACTCCAGACAACAATTACAGGCGAGCTAAATTTAATCCCCAAGGACTGGGCATGAAACATGCGTAAAGCTAATGGGGAAGACTACAAAGAACTGTGTGTAAAAGTAATGTGGAATATCGTTGCAAAAAACTGCAGGAAAAATATTTTCAAGAATTTAATATCGAGTTCGACCCATTCCACGACATTACCTTTAAGCCAGCTAGAGACGCTCGAAATGCGAAAAGAAGAAGTCTCCAGAAACATGAAGAAAAAAGGAAAACAAGTTCAGCTTCTTTAAATATAGACGACTACTACAAGATGGTGTCCTTATGGGATGAGACAACCCCAACCGGGTTGCAGCGTAAATTTTACTTTATTGCAGCAGTTGAGCTTGCTTGGAGGGGCGGAGAAGCGGCTCGTTGCTTAACAGAACATTTTAAAGAAGAAATTGATAATTATGGAATCAAAACAGGTGAGATATTGCTTTTTAATTTTGCAACAAAATCTGTAAATGTTTATTGTAACTTGGCAGAAAAAAACGCTTATATCAAAACAAAATATGTGCGCATACTTATTATCTTGGCGTAAAATCTGTTTTCGCAATTTTTTAATGTTTTTTTTGCAATACCTTGTATAAATCACGTTTGGCCATTTTTTTAGCATCCAAAATTTGCTAGCTGTACTATTTTTGTAAAAAAAATCATATATAACCACTAAAATTCCTTTTGCTTTTCCAAAAAAAATTAAAAGTTACATACATCTACTTTAAAATCACACTACAAAATATATTTTAACATTTAAGTCAAATTATATATCCCTTGTTTCAGGAAGGATCGAGTATAACACAGTCTTCAGCAAAACTACACAAGGTGGTGCAAAAATCTGTGCGATAGCAAGTGGCTTGTTCCTAATTCAAAAAACCCTGAGTTTTGTCCGGTACGTTTGTACAAATCCCTGTTAAACAAACGAACGTCTAAAATAACAACAAATAGATTGTTTTTGACACCAAATTCAGCATGGCAATCCAATCGTAGCACTGGATGGTTTAAAAACATTCCTGTTGGAAGAAATGAACTGTCAAAATGGACAAAAGACGCAGCCCAAAAAACAGGTATGAACACGACAGAAGTTAAAATATCTAACCATTCTATGCGATCAACTGCTGTTACTAATCTAGCAAAGGCCGGTGTAGGCGAGGAGCAACTCATCAAAATCACAGGGCATTTTAAAGCTGCGTCTATCCAACCATATCTACAAATGGACAGTCAACATCATTCAAATATCATCACTGCCTTAAGAACCGTCCAAAATAATGTACCATCTACAAGCTTCGAAGCTCCCTTAAAAAGACAGAAAATAGACACTTCTTCGAGCCAACACCATCAATCGTTTGACACTCCTCACAGCAACATAGCGAATAGTGCTACTACAAACATAATTAAAAACAATTTAACCGATATCGCTAACAATACTCCTGTAACCTACAATAATTGTAATTTTTATATTAATTGTAATTTAAAATAAGTTTAAAGTAATTAGCTTTCCTAGCTTGAAAGTTATATTGTTCTTATTAATTATTGTTCTTATTGTTTTAATAATAAAAATGTTGTATTAAAATAAAATGTTTATTTAACTTAGGAAATAATTTTACCAAATATCCCTCGTCCATCTAATTTTTCCTGTGGAAAAATTGGAACACTCGTTTCTAAGTAATCTGTTTTAACAAATAGCATTCGCGAAAGTGGAAATATCCTCGTCTTTGACTCAGATTTTTAAAACCACTCTCGCTCATGCTATTTGTTTAAACAAATTACTTAGAAACTCGTTTTTCCGAATTTTTCCGGAAAGATTAAATGCACTAGGGATATTACCCCCGATTACCAGCTTTCGGGAAGTCAATGTCGTTGTGGAGGGGGATTTTTTTACTTTACGGTATCGTTTATAACTATGTGAGTATTTAATATTTAATAATAAAAATTTGTAAAAACTATATTTAATGTCTATTAAAAAATTGTAAAAAACCCGATCCCCAAATTTTTTAATGATACCCGTCAAAAAAATTCCTGAACATCACTCATTTTTTCGGCCGGCTATCCGCCTTAAAGCTTGTCATCGAAGGCTGCACAAAGTTCTAAAATGTATCTGTACACATACATTTGATATTTTAGTAGAAAATTATACCACAAGGCCTAATAAGAATACTGGATGCTAATTATATTAATAATTCCGATGAGAGTAGAGAATTTTATAACACTTTTCAAAATTTTTAACAGTCTACTTGTATATTAAAACGCGTTAGAGCTTCGTAACAATTACCTACGTAATTAAGTGTTGAGATTAAATAGACTGGTATGTCAAACAGTTCTAGGGTAAAAATTATCAGATCCATACACTCTATTATTTCGAGAGAATGATGTCTTACTGACTCTCTCCCTAGATCCACTAAGTAAAAATATTGCAACAACTGTAATACCGAAACCACACAAAGCTCCTAAAATGCTGGTGGCACTCATATTTGCCCATTCTTTGAACAGAATTCCTGATACCACTATCACCATTGTCGTAAACATCACATAATATACTGGAGTTACTACACTAGTGTCAAAAATATCCAAAGCTCTATTCAGGTAGTTCATTTGAAGACAGATAAACACAATCACTGCCAGAAACAACAAAAATACTATCCAGAGGTCTTTTGTGGGTAACTCACCTAAAAATTAAGAATTTTAATACACAAGTTAATTCATGTTGTTCTAGTTATAAATAGGAGATAATTACATGTGTACAAATAAGTATGCAGTACAATTTTTTTTTATTATTAATAATGGTATCTTTTAATGAAAACTCTGTGTATTTTTAATTTTTTTTAAATCTGTAGAGTACTTTAAATAACTGCATAAAAAAGTAAGTTATGATATACCTTATTTTAATTTATACATTACGGCCTTCAATGTAACATTTTCGGCCTTATGCCAGACTAAAAAGTCAAATACTAAAGTACGGTTTTCAATCATACTTTTTAAGCGTATTAAACAAATTCAAGTGAAGTGTTTTAAATTTTAAACAAATAACATTTTTGTATAATTGATATTTGTTCATTTATTTATTTTTTTAAATTAAAACTATTTATTTAATAAAAGTATGGGCAATACCAGGAAAGCGAAAATCATTTTTCTGTAAATTACACCATTTTTATTTATACCACAACTGTTTACCCGGTATTAATAAACAACTATTTATTGTTAGTTATTATCATCTATTATTATTATTATTATTTGCATCTAGTACTTGAATCGATTAAGAACCCACAGAGAAAACCAACACTGAATACCAGACATGGATAACGTCAAAAAGAACTGGAAGTGCAATGTTGATGGCTTTGATACTAAGTCATTTCGCCAGCTCTTCCCCTTCCAAACAGAGCTTTTCGGGGCTTTGAAGGTGGAAAATCTGGATGTCGGGCTCTGCAGCCCCAGAAATTTCGATTTTTCCACAAAATTTAAGTTTATGAAAGGAACAAACAATGGCGGTCCAACCAAGACCTGCCTCTGGTATTACATATAACCGCTTTCTGTCAGTACTGTCACTTCCTGCTGCGCGGGCAACCATCTTCTGCCATTAGGAAATTCCATCGTGGGCCCACAAACAGCAAGGGTCAGGTATAGGAATCTCCGTTCACAGCGCTTAGCACCAGAAGGACCCCATCGTTTGGCGTGAGTCTCTCCTTGATCCCCAAAGGTAAAAACAGTTACAAACCAGTTAGTAACCAACCGCCTTCCCGGAAAAACTATGTAGTTTTTTATCGTGTGACTTCACTGGTCGGAGATCAAACAGAAACTGTAACGTCAAAAAGGTTGCTTTTTTGCTTGCTTTAATTAAATGGCTCGACCTTCCTTCAGGAACTCATTTATCCAGCACATTCCACAGATAGATCCAGAGTCTAGCTCTAAGCCATAGGAAATCATCAAACACAAAAGTTCACAAATACCTTTCACGGTCAATTCCCATTTCTAAAATGGAGCACCTTTCATTCATAGCTAAGGGACTTTAAAAATAGAAATTTCTTAAAGTATATATAATTATAAAACTTTTTTACCATTTGCACCATATTGTTAACTTTGTGCATTGGTTTAAAAAATATATTTTAGGAGAAACTCATACCTAACTTAAACTAACTTAAAAAAAATAATAATTATTTACCCTATACCTACCAAGATGCGAACTTCTGATGCTAAGTCCAAGTGCCTTACAAGACATAACTGTTAAACTTCCGACTGCTGAACACAGAGCTACATAAACTGCTACATATCTATTACCATAACGTGGACCCACAAAAAATATAACTGAAATGACAATAACAGACACAATAAAAAGATAATAAAGAAATTCAGCTTCAACAATTTTCTCTAAAAGTTCTTCTATGGACTCAAATTCTTGTGAGTGTGGTGCATGTATAACTATAACTGTGGAACCCAATATACATAAGATACATCCCATCTGAAAAATAAAAAAATGCTGTCAATTAAAAGAGATAGGAAGAAAGAAAAAGAAAGAGAGACAGAGCGAGAACTGAATTATTAATATGTATACATAGGGGTCTCGGAACTACATAAGATACAAAACCAGTTAAATGGAAGCCAAGTTTAAAAATTTTAAAATATTTGGAGTACTTTCTAAAATTTTGAACTGGGTTTTGTTTTTATAGTAACCTCATTTCAATGGTTTTTTTTACGTAGCAGAAGATGCAGTAATTTATTTTTTAATTTGAGGTTTATTAAATATTGTCTTCAAGTCCAAGTTTTTATACAAGCACACGGAATTTTTATGACCTAATTAGAAAGCATGTATCTTCAAAATATTGAAATAAATATAATTTGCTTAGATACAAACTTTTGAAAATTTTAGGGATTTTAATAGTTTTTAAACTAATATTTTTTTAACTATACTATGTTAAACAAAAAGAAGCTAAGATGGTTTTAGACGCTCTTCATTTAGAATAAGATTATGGATAGAACTTGATCTAATTTTAGACCTTAAGACTTAAAGAGGCCCAGATTTTTAGATAGGAACTTGGCCCTTGCTTAACATAAGTGTTTTTGGTGGGTAGTTATAACCATGGCTGAGGTTAAAAAGACTCAAATCTACCTAGTACAAGGTCATCCAACGAAGACTGAACAGGGCCATATTTGTGGCGTTTCTTGAATCTAAAAAATGTAAAATAGTCATCTTATGTATTTTTCTATCAAAATCTAGCGTTTCTTTAATGAATTCAATTAATTCTATTGTTATTAAAAATTAATATAAAATCATTTTTATTAAAACATATTTAAAAAAAAGAAAGACTTTTAAAAAGCAAAACAGTAAACAAGGTGTCGCATTAAAAAAATATTAATTGTATGTTGTATTTCTATTAGTAAGGCGATCCGGAAATATACACACCGGACAATACTTGTATTTCGATTTTAATCATTCTGGTGCAACGAAAGAAGGCACTGGCGTAGGTAAGGGGAGGGTAGAGGGGGTAATAACCCCCCCCAGGAATGTTAAAAAAATATTTTAAGTTCTGAAAATTAAAATTAAAAATTAAAAGGATTTGAAACAAAATTATTGATCTCTTTATATTATATTCTTTAAATGAAATGTTTATTTCTTCTTCGAATCGTATTTAAACACTGGTATAACTAGCCTTTTGATATATTCGCGTCTTGTTTTGTCTAGCGTCGTCAAAATCTAATAAAGCTTTGGCGGTGTTATATATCGGCAAAGTATACGCGGGCTTTGATACAGGTATCAACAATAGACGAGTTGTAAAAAACATATTGATTTTTTTTTTGGTGATACAATACTTTAGAATAATTTATATAGTTATTCAACATAACGCCAAAAACCAAGTTTTAAAATTACATCTCTTATCCTCTTATGTGATCGTAATATATAAGATTGAAAGGTATGTAGACTTTTTTTTGGCTAGAGTAAATACGAATAATTTTGGATGGATCCTTAGGATGAAAATACAAAAAAAGTTCGCATAAACATATGTCCCAAACTTCATAAATTTTTAATTATTGGAATGTATACAATAGAAAGACCATGGAGGATTGCAGATGTCACCCCTTTTTCAGAGCAGCAGATGATTATAGATATTGTTACAAGAAAGCCTTGGAAAACATCATCCCAAATATCATGCCGCAATCTCTTTTCATGTTTTATAAAACAAATTGAGTGTGTTTTTTTCAAATAATAAAACAGCCTATATAATAATAAATATATATATATATATATGTATATATATATATATATATATATATATATATATATATATATATATATATATATATATATATATATATATATATATATATATATATATATATTGCATTACCCCCTCAGAAAATAAAATTATCTACGCCACTGAAAGAAGGTATAAGAAAAACACTCTATAATCGTGCCAAAACAATATGTATCACTGACATTTTGTTAAATAAAGGTTGATAATATCAAAGAAGACCTGCGACAGAACGGTTACACCGAAACACTTGTTCAAAGAACAATTTTAAACTTTCCAAATAAAAGCAGCTTATACATACAAATCAACAACAAAAAATGAAGATCCTTACTATATCTTACATGCGAGGAACTTCTAAAAAATAAGAAGAATAGCAAGAAAATACGACATCAAAACAGCATTCTCTTTCTGCAACACCCTTGGAAGTTTTCTTACTAAAACAAAACCGAGTACTTTGAATACGTGAAAAGAAGTTGTTTATCAGATACCCTGTGAGTGTGGTGATCTATATATTGATCAGACAAAGAGACCTTTAGAAGTTATAATTAAGGAACATCAAAAACATACTCGAATGAGCGAGACTGACAAGTCATGTTGCTGAACATGCTTGGTCTAAACAGGTCTATTTGTTATTAAGTTCAGAATAGGACAGAGTAGGTGAGTGTAGGACTAAAAAGTAAAATTAATAAATAAGTTCCGTATTTTATTTTTATACCAAACGCGTTTTAGACCTATTTTAGAAATTTAAAATGGCTCTATGGATATATTTATAAACAAACAACTTTAAGTTTTGTAGTAAAAGTGCATCCAACTTCACTACTTGAAAAGTTAGAGTAATTAAGTGAATTCATACCAAACACCTAGTCCTAAATTACACTGGCGATAACAAACTCTATTTCTGGATAACAAACAGACCTAACATCATAATATTAATTGGAAAGATGCTGGAATTGTTCTTAGAGAACCTTCTGAAAGAAGCTGCTATTATTAATAACAATTCCCATGTTTATAGTAAACCAAGTTTAGATATCCACAACATTTGGCAACCTCTGCTTACTAACAGGAAAGAAGTCAAGCTCAGTAGACCATGAAAATGAGCAGTGGCTTTATGCATCAGTAACCCTGTTCGGATATAAGTATAAGGCGTAGTCATAGGCTTAGATATTTAGTATTCACTTGAAAACGATCAGGGATCCTTACTATTCGAAACGTTGTGAAAAAATTAAATAAAGACAGTGGAAGTCCGAGAAGAAGTTTTTATTGTATTTCTTTGTTTATTTTTAAATCATTTTTTAAAGGGGTATTCTAGTCTAGAAGGATGAATTTCGGGCGTTTTTTTTGACCGTCGATAAAAAAAAGCAAATAATATTTTGGCTATTTTTTTATCATTTACTTATTTATATTTAAAGAATTCACAAAAAAACATATTTCAAAAAGTTACACGCTGTTGAAGTAGAGGAGGAAAAAAAGAGCGTGTCCATCTTGTCACGATTCCCTCTCTTCTGATAATTTGAAAAAATGGTATATTCTTTATGAGTACAAATGTCATTATGGCCAGAACAAAAAAAAATAAATTCTCGCAAAATGGAGGTTTCTCGAACAAGAGGCAGGCTTGTTTCACTTATTTTCAAAAAAATGTTCTAAATTTTTAAAAATAATAAAAATTGAAATTTGTATTTTTTGTTAGTTTCTGCCATAAGGGCATATATAAAGAAAATTCATGCTAACTTTCAAGAAAATCGGTCAATTAGAACTTGAGAATTTGTAACAAACGTTTTGAAAAAAGTAGTTTTGAGAAAAACGCGTTTAAAGATTTAACTTTCGATTCCAGCTTTATTGCGCCGAACAATAACTTTAGCTATTAACTTTAAAACAATTCAAATTTCCAAAAATCTTTTTGAGGAGATATTCTTGAAAATTTATACTATCGAAATATGAAAAAAATCAAATTTTCAACTTTCTTGACTAGAATACCCCCTTAAGTGTTTAGGATTCCAAGAAAAAAATACACAAGATGGCTTTTTTCCCTTTTTTGATTCTGTTTAGTCCTCGTTAAATAATTCTCTATACTTAATAATATTTAGAAATATAAAGATTATTTATCTGAATAATGCTTACCTTACCATTAGCATTTAAAGTTTCATGTAAAAACTTTGATGCTAATACTGCGGCTACAAGAACGCTTAGTGCTCCTAAAGGTGTCACAAGAGATGCAGGTGCAAATGCATAAGCAGCAAAATTTGCTAATTCTCCAACTCCCACTAAAACAAATACAGTTTTCTTTTTAATAAAAAGCAACAAAAAAAAGATACATATTAGTTTCAAAAATGAAAATTTGTATGCGGGTAAAAAAAAATAAATTGTTACTTTTTTATATTCGACGTTCCTTATAAACTAAAACAAAATTATCTTGGGACAAATAAAAAAGCATAAAGTTTTAGTACTAAACTACCGTGGGTGTCTTAAGTGAAGTAAAAGGCAGCCTATGAATAAGGGTTTTAAAAATTTGTAGCTTTTAATGGCAAGCCAAGTCCTCTATAATCTACAGGAGAAGGTATCACAATCTAGATAGTCTAAAAGTTGGGAACTTCTTCATATGGACTGTAAAGGAATTATATGGACTCATTTTTCAAGCAGACGCTGTGAAAATATCTGTTAAAGACGAGACAGCTCGAATTTTTACAATTTTACGATGAGAGAATCACTAGGGCGAACGGCTCTACTTTGGATGATATCAATCATGTTAAAAATTATGGATAATTCCATTTTCCGGATGTGAAAAGAGTATACCAAGCAAGTTTTGATCTGGAACACTGAAGGCTTAGAGACTGGCGAAAGAAACTGACTATTTAGACCAAGCCTTACCTGCAGATAAACAGAAGATTTGGATGTAAAAGATGGCAGGCATATTTTTACTGGAAACCTTTCAGAAAAATCGAGATATGCTCCCTCTTAAAAAGGTTCCCAACATTTGTGAAATAGACAAAATGTTAAAAAAATATAAAAAACTTAAATCACCCATTGTTGCAGAAACACATCTTGCAACCTGGAAGCTATTTTTCTATAGCCACGAGTACGCTAACATTCCTTCTAAATTTTTATAAAATAATAAAAATCTAAATTTAAACAGTAAATTTCCCATATAATTGTGACAATACCGCTTTACTAATTATAAATTTAAAGCGCACCAAATCATTCTTGAAAATTTCTCTTCAACAGTCTAAAAATAGCGAAATAAAGAAAACCGCGCTTCAAAACATACGAGCGCTGCTTGTACTTGTGATGACGTCGCAACCAATCGGAAGGCAGGACCCTTCGGGGGATGATAGGGCACGGTGAAAGGGGGAGCGTCGTGAGAGTACGTCACGCACGCGTCAAGGAAATAGAACAATGAAATCGGTCGGAGAGCAAGCCTCGGAGCCGAAATGTTCTATTTAAATAATTGATGGAAACAGTTTTCCATGGTAGTGCAATACTTTCTCCGTTTTAGTTCAAGAAATTTAACTACCATATCTGTTTCTGCAAACAATATGAACTGTTTTCAATAGTTTGTACAAAAGTGTACATTTCCCTTAACCAGTAGAGCTACCTTAAATGTCTCTCGCTGTCAATTTTAGATTGACACATTCTACGCAAAGTTTAAACGCAAGGTGTAATTAAGGTGATTGTAAAGAACTAAAGCAGGGCAGGCTTTAGCTGGAATAGTGTATGGAAGTGATTTAGTGAATTGAATTGTAGGAGATTAGCTGCAAAAAAAGATAAGAGCTAAACTTGTTGATAAGATAGTTGGTCAATAATTTATACCCAGTCACAAGTGTCAAGTGATACTGGGTGTCCCAAAACCTGTAAACAATTTCTAAATTTGACTTTAAACTTTCTAACTTTTATAGTGATGAAAAACAATCTCTAACTGTGTCGTAGCTTCGATGGATTTACGCCTCATAGACTCCGAAAGGCGTTTTCTGTTTTAAATTTAAGTTAACTTTTCTTTAATTTTTTTAAGTAAATTTTGTAACTTTTCACTCACATTTTAATGAAATTAAACTTTTGATAAATTTGTGAACAGCTGGTATTGTCATTAGATAATAAGTTACGTTTAAATTTTCCAATCAGTGCCTAGTTAAAGAGTAAATTCGAACCTTTCTTCTTTCTTTGATATTTTTTAAAAGTAAACTAAATTTTAAAAAATGTTAAGGGGAAATTTTTACTTTTTGGAAACTGTGTAATTATAAACATTGAATTGGGTTGCTGATACGCCCCATTGGCGTATCACAGAAATTTTGTGATGTAGTAATGCATATATTTTATTGTAAATAAAAACTTGTGTATATTTATTCTATTCTTAGTGTCTTATTTAGCAATGGTCATTCTACAGGGCGTCCAAACCTTAATTTGAAGCTATTGGGTTTCAGTTTACATTTAGTCGATAGCAGAGTTTGTCCGCAATTACTTATGGAGCGTGTCATGTATGTATATTTTAAATACTTTAGAGCTCTTATATTTGGCAACATCGCCCATCTTCTCAGTTATTAATCGTGATTGATTAAGAACATCGTTTTATTATCGATCTCTGTCATATGTACACTATTACAAAGTATTTAAATAAAGTTATGATTATTATAAACTTGCTAGTGTCTTCTTTAGAAATAAAGCATAAAACATTACATGGTGACAGCGGTAAATCGGATTAATTTAAAAAAATAAGTGATAAAGTTATTGTGCTCGCCGGTAAAATCATGGCGGAATAAACAACAAAAAAAAACCCTACGGTAGTACACACGATAGTGTTGGTGACCGGGCGCGGGGTGTGAAAACGTACGAGCTGCGGCCCGCTGCGGCGTCAATTGTGTTCAACGTTGCCGGATTGAGGACATCTCAAGGCAGTTTAAGAAATATTCAGATTTTTTTTTAAAGTTCAAATTTTATTATTTTTTTTAATTCAAATAATAATAATGGGCGATCAAGCAAAAGCCCCAGAAGGTTTTTCATTTAGCGGAGACATCGCAAATAAATGGAAATTGTGGAAACAAAAGTTTGATTTATACCTAATAGCTAGCGGAAAAAATACTAAAACCAACTCTGTAAAAATCGCTATACTTTTAAATCTCCTTGGTGACGAAGGAATTAAGCTGTATACTTTTGAATATAGGGAATCTCAGGATAAAGAAAAATTAGCCGTTGTGTTACAAAAATTTGAAGAACACTGCAATCCGACTAAAAATCTCGTTTTTGAACACTTTAAATTTTTTAAACGCGAGCAACTGCAAGGGGAAACTGTTGATCAGTTTATCACAGCCCTCAGACAGTTGGCCTCTACTTGTGAATTCGCAGAAAAAGATGTGCTAATTCGTGATCGAATTGTGTTGGGAATTAAAGATCCTAGAATTCAGGAAAAGCTATTACAGTACCCAGATCTAGAGTTAAGCGAAGCTATACATATCTGCCGCTCTATGGAAGCTAGTGTAGTGACTCAAAAGGAAATTTCTAAAGACATAGTGACAAATGTGAGTGCAATTCAAAAGACGTTATAGTGGTCGCGTGGTAATTCTAATAGTTCAGTGAATTCTGCTGGATATCAGCCTCGTGAGCAGCCTACAGACGTGGTGCCAATCAAAGTCAACATTATGGAGCTGGTATGCTTGGGTCTCAAAATAGAGGTAACATGTTATGTAAATCTTGTGGTCAGCAGCACGAACGAGGTAAGTGCCCTGCCATAAATAGATATTGTAGTTCTTGCGGCCAAAAGGGCATTATCGCAGGTGTTGTTTACGAAATAGAAATGACATTCATGAAATTGTTCAAGACTCCGAGGACAGTGCTGAATATGTGACACTGACAATAATGACAGTCCTAGCAATCATAGAAATGATTGTATTGTGTGGACTAAATAGCTCAGACATTGATGCAGTTGAGTGGTTCGAAGAAATTTTTTATATCTGGTGTCAAAACAAAACTAAAAATCGATAGTGGTAGTATGGCAAATACACTTAACATTTCAGATTTTTATGCTTTAAACATTTCTCGCGAAAGACTTGCGAAACCATCTATACTATCATCGTATTCCGGTCATAAAATCGGTTTACTAGGACAGATTTATTTAAACTGTAAATTTGAGTGAAAAAGGCGGACATATTTTGTTTCACGTTTTAGACTCAAATTTACCTTGTTCTATTTTAGGACTTTCCCTTGTCAATTTTTGGTATACTTCAAAAAAACATCCTAAAAGTATTCTACTTTATATGATGAAAATGATATTAAAAACTCTATTCAGGACTTACTTAATCAACTGTTTTTACTGGTATAGGGAAAGTTAACAAAAAATATTCTCTAACACTGGCAGAAAATGCTATTCCACATATAACCGCACCTCGTAAAACACCACTCGCTTTAAAAGATAGGGTTAAAGAAAAACTTGATGAAATGGTAGCACAAAATCTTATTAGTCCTGTCACTGAGCCCACTGATTGGGTTCACCCTATTGTGATAGTGCCTAAACCTAATGGTGACATCAGAATATGTATGGATCCCAGAAATTTAAATAAATATATTAAAAGAGAAATTTTTGAAATCCCTACCCAGGAAGTTTTATTCTCACAACTACAGGGTGCTAAATATTTTACCAAACTGGATGCATCATCCGCTTTTCTCCAACTTCCATTAACATACGAAAGTTCGTTACTATGCACAATAACAACTTGTTTTGGAAGATATCGTTACCTAAGGCTCCCATATGGCGTATCGTCAGCTCCAGAGCTATTTCAAAGGTTCATGTACGAGGTGTTAGAAGGTGTTCCCGGACAAGTAGCTTATTTTGACGATATTCTAGTGTATGGCAGAACTGTTAAAGAACATAATCATAATTTAGAAGTTGTGTTAGAGAAAATTAAAGATAGTGGACTTACGCAATCAAACAAAATCTGTTTTTTGTGTAAATAAAATTAAGTTTCTCGGTCATATTATTAGTGAACATGGTGTGTCGCCCGACGATAGTAAAACAAACGCAATTCGTGAAATGCATCCACCCAAGACAAAAAAAGATTTGCAACGTTTTTTGGGCATGATCGTTTATCTTTCCCAAAATTTTTCCCTAATTTGTCTAGTGAAACAAATGCACTTAGAAAACTCTTAAGCTCAAAAACCATGTGGCAGTGGACATCTATAGAAAACAAAAGCTTTAACCGGTTAAAAGACTTGTTGCTTCTGCACCTTTGTCCTATTATAATCCAACCGAAAAATAACTTTATCCGTAGATGCGGGTCCGTATGGGCTTGGTGCTTTTATCAGTCAAAATAATAAACCTATTGAATATGCCAGTGTATCCTAACGCTACACAGCAGCGATATAACCATATTGAGAAAGAGTTATTAGCGGTAGTGTTCGGGTGTGAACGATTTCATTACTACCTTTATGGACAGACATTTAAAATTGAAAACGATCATAAACCACTTTTAGGACTTTTAAAAAAACCTCTGGATGAAATGTCACCTCGTATTCAACGGCTAGTCATGAGACTCTTGAAATATCATTTTACTCTTACATATGTCCCTGGAAAAAATCTGCAAGTACCAGATACACTCAGTCGAGATCCAGCAAAAGAAGAAATTAATACAGACTACTTGGATACAAACCTAAAAATTCATTCTGTTATAGCAACAAGACCAGAAAATGAAAAAAGGTTAATAGAAGCCATAAATTGTGATAATGTGCTCCAAAAAGTAAAATTTTATGTTTTGAATGGGTGGCCAAACCACAAAAGCAGCGTTCCAGAAGAAGTTAAAACATTTTGGGACATTAGAAATGATATTTTTCTTCACAAGAATGTACTTTTTATAATAAAGGTTTATTATTCCAAACAGCTTAAAGGAATTCTTGAGCCTGTTAGATAATAAGTCCATCAAGGTGTTGTGGCTTGTAAAAAACTTGCTGAGGAAGCAATATATTACCCTGGTTGGTCAGCTGATATTCAGCTATTAGTTTTATCGTGTCCTGTATGCCAATTATATGCTAAAACAAATCAAAAAGAACCCTTAATACCACATGATTTGCCTGACTTGCCATGGCAAAAAATTGGAATAGATTTTAAGTCTTTTGGAACGCAGGACTTCTTGGTCATCGTTGATTATTTAAGTAAATTTACTGTTGT
This sequence comes from Listronotus oregonensis, assembly GCA_019359885.1. NCBI lineage: Eukaryota > Metazoa > Arthropoda > Insecta > Coleoptera > Curculionidae > Listronotus > Listronotus oregonensis. The sequence continues at coordinate 119,369 of JAHBCN010000127.1, forward strand.
TAATAAGCTATCAAACAAAACGGCAGAAACTGTAATATCCGCTTTGAAGAACGTATTTTCAATAAATGGAATACCTCAAGAGATATGTTCAGACTGCGGACCTCCTTTTAGTTCCTTACAATTTGAAAATTTCGCTAAAAGGTACGACATTAAACTTACAACATCTAGTCCGCATTATCCCAAGTCGAATGGTATGGTCAAAAGGGCGATTCAGAACGTAAAAAGTTTACTCACAAAGTGTCAACGAGATGGAAATGATCCTTTCTTAGCCATATTAGATTACAATACAACTCCAAAACAAAACTTACCTGCACCTTCTGACCTGCTTATGGGTAGAAAGCTTAGGTCAACCTTACCAGTGAGTCAAAGAGTTCTTGAACTAAGTTTTCATTGCAAGGGATAAAAGAGAAACTTAAATGTCAACAGGAAAAGCAAAAGGAATATTATAATATTCGTTCTAAAATTCCTCCTGAATTACATCCAAATCAATCTGTTCTCATTCAAACAAAATGTCGAGAGTGGAAACCAGGAGTCATATTAGAAAAATTAGAAAATAGAGACTATATTGTAAAAGCAGAAGGCCAGTATAGAAGAAATAGGCATTACCTTCGGCCTATTCGCCAGTCAGTATCTTTGCATCAACCTTCCCGTGTTGTTGAAAATGAACTCAGAACAGAAGCCAATTGTGACCCAAAACATAATATTGACATTCAACCAAAGAACTCAAATAGTGATATTTATCGTACACGCAGTGGTAGACTTATAAAAGCCCCAGATAGATTAAAACTGTAACAATATAAAATTTTGATAATGAATTTCTTTTCTTGTCTTTGTTATAAGGGGCGTGTCATGTACGTATATTTTAAATACTTTAGAGCTCTTATATTTGGCAACATCGCCCATCTCCTCAGTTATTAATCGTGATTGATTAAGAACATCGTTTTATTATCGATCTCTGTCATATGTACACTATTACAAAGTATTTAAATAAAGTTATGATTATTATAAACTTGCTAGTGTCTTCTTTAGAAATAAAGCATAAAACATTACAGAGCGGAGGTGTACCGATTAACGTTTCCCCACTACTCATAACTTTCTAAGTGTTGATCGTCGAAAAAAAGTGTAGAGAAATAAAAGTTTCGTAACTAATATAGGATTAGTTAGAAATCGCAAAAAATATTACACTTGTTGCAAAATAGCATTAAGCATAAGAACATGGCCAAAAAAAAAAGTTTTTTGCATGGATTTTTTGGACACTTATATTTCTCTGAAAACCAGAATAACATTTATTACACCCTTAAGCAATTTAATACTCATTCCAAAAGCATCTCTACTATTTTTGTTCTTGAGACTCACTACAATGTCTCTAACCTCATTAAATGAAACTTCACCAAAGCGAAATACTACTCATAAGCATATGTGTTATGCTTGAGAAATAGTCATTAAAAGCATCAGAATTTATATCATCCTGATGCACTGGCAAATCTCTTTTTTGGGTATTGCCACGAAACCTGTTAATGACCTGCCACATGGTCTTAATGGGGTTATTAGAGGCGTTAATTAGATTATCGTTGGCCTCTATCTTTGCGTTCCTTATGGATTGCTGGTATTGTCTTTTGAAAGCCTTGCATTCAGAAAAGCTAGCTGGAGAGCGAGTCTGCCGAAAATGAGCATGCAAGAGACCTAGAGTCTCTCTCATATCCCTCAAGTTGTCATTATATTCATATCTTGGTCGGACCGAACTATATATGATTTCTCAGGAAAAGCCCGCAGGTAAGTAGTATCCAAGACCCCTATGAAAAATTGGAATCTTCTCTCGACACTCACACGTAAGTAGTCCCACGAAACATTTTCCAGGTAGTTATAAAAAGTGCCCCGGCCCCTCTGAGTAATCGGCCTACAGACTCTTCTTCCCTGACACACAGTTGGCCCCGATGATCAGAGATGCAGTTATCGATCACAGAAACTGTAAAGGAAATGGGAGAAAAATTAATGAAAATGTTATCCAAACATGCATTACCTCTCGTATTTGTAAAGACCAATTGATTGAATCCGTATCCAAGCAGAAGGTCGCTTAACAGCACACACTCTGACTAATTTGTGCCAAAATGAACATTAAAATCGCCAGTCAAAATAATTTTCCTACCGATACCAATCTGGGTAAGAAGCCTATCGACAACTTCTAAAAACATATGAAAATCACCCGCAGGTGATATAGACTATTATTATGTAGATTCTTCAATCATTCATTAAAACTGCACTTAACTCAATATTTAGTTTAACAGTAAATTGCAAATTAGAACTCTTTAACTGACCTTTGGTAAATACTGCAGAACCGCCTTCTGCACTGTCTGCCCTACAGAAACTACTTAGTGAGCTAAAATTATTAATCCTAAATTTCTCGATTTCCTCTTCTGTTAGCCAGTGCTCCGTCATACACAATACATCAATTCTTTTGTCAGCCAAGAAAGCCTCAAACTCGTTTACTTTACTGCGCACAGAACACATATTTTGGTGGAAAATATTAAGACTTACTTCTGTGAATTGTGTGTGGGGTAGGGCTGCACCACTTTCTGCAAATCTCTCTGGGTTCAGCATAGTGGGATTTGATTTTGTCTCCTCAGGGACATTAATGTTCTCAGGTTTAAAAATTTATTAATTCTGGTACCTACAGGCCATAAATTTGCATCCAAGACCAATTCCTTCTTACTTGAGGGTACACCAACCTTGAATGAACTGTATAAATACCTTCTTGCCTGTCTTGTTCTGAGTGGTTCACAAATGCAGTCTGGTATATCATTTTTAGCAAGGTAAGTTATTACTTGCTGGGGTGTAGTTGACGTCGTTAGCCCTGAGAGAAACAACCATATGTATTCAGTGCTGACAGCAGCCTTAAGCTCGACAGGATTTTCATTTTTTCGTTGGGTAGGAGCTGGTCTAAGACTGGCATCAAATCTTGTCTTTCTCCTTCTATGGACTGTTTTCCAGTTATTTATAATAAATGTTATAAATTTTGTCCATATTATTTTTAAGCATAGTTCTTTAGCTAGTATTTTTTCATCGAAAAAGAACTATCACGAATTGTATCTTAGTTTGTAAAAGTTTATATAAATGTCTTTCAGAAAATTAACCAAGGGACGCGTAAACCTTATAGTGGCTATGTTAAAAATAAAACGGCTTTGTTTTGTCCTAGTCCTTTTTAAATGACCGGCACGGTTTTGATGACTGGTGATCAAACTTATAAGATATTATTATACTGAGTATTACAACAGCATATTAAATGTTATTATGCTGTAGAAAAATGTCAGTCTTGATATTGATGACACGTCAAAATAGCCCCGACAAAATTGCCCTGTCAAAAAAACCCCGTCTAAATTACTTAAATACATTTTAGCCTATGCTATGATAGCTCTGAAAAAAAAAACCTTAAAACTGAAATACATTTTTTTTGGTGTCGATCATTTATTTTATTATTAAAACGCCTCATTACCTTATGCCTAATATACAGTTGTTATGGTCGTATTTTTCATTCATTCCACATGCCAACCTTTTATTTAATTAAATATAAATATTTTTTGTTAACTGTTATACCCTGTTATATATGCTTTTAATTGTTCCATCTCTAGTTCTGGTTTGTTTTGGTTAGTAGGGTCGTCACTAAAAAACGGAGGAAATTGCAGCGGAAACTCGTGTTTATTGAGGGTGGAAAAAAAGGCAAAAAAAAATTGTAAAATGTAGGGACGGTCAAAAGTGAGGTCCTTAGATTAGTCTGGTTAAGGGGTATTTTATCTTTGGACTTTTTTGACTAGGTTACTTTATGCAATAAAGGCTATTCCGTCAGGCTTAACAGGATGTTTCAAAAAAACACGGCAATATTTAAAGAGGTGATTTCTCAAGTAGATTTATGAAGAAAAGTTGGGTCCGCAAATGTATTGTTTCCAAGATACAGGGTGTTAATTTCTTAAAAATAACAATTTTTGAAAAACAATTCAAATATTTTTGAAACAATTTTTTTAAAATTTGGCAGCGTTGTTTAAAGTAATAGGGGCTCTAACTAGATTAAAATTTAAATAAAAGTTTATTGGTGCAAGGGGGTGTACCTTACCCAAATTTATTGAAAAAAAATATACGCCACTGACTAAATTTAGATATTTTTTGACATAAAGCAATTAAAAATACAACTTATTTGAATTTTCATCGTATCTTGCTTCACTTACGAGATAAAAAATTAAAACCATTTTATTGCATGTCCATTTATCACACAAATACATGCAATAAAATGGTTTTTATTTTTTATCTTGTAAATGAAGCAAGATACAACAAAAATTTAAAAGACAAATAAGTTGTATTTTTAGTTACTTTACCTCAAAAAACATAGAAATTTAATTTAAATCAGTAGCGTACAGTTTTTTGTCAATAAAATTGGTTAAGGTGCCCCCCCGACGACAATGGAACCTATTTTTATAGGAAGTGACCTGAGAAATAAGCCCCTTAATATTGCATAGTCTTTTTTAACCACCCTGTACAGTTCCTGTTTGACCACCGAAAAGTGAATTTCGCGCGATAGAAAAACTACACAGTTTTTTCAGGCAGGCTGTTGAAGGAGCTGTATCAAATGTTTTCACCCTCGGAGATCAAGGAGAAACTCATGCCAAACGATGGAGCCTTCTTCTGGGGCTAAACACTGTGAACGACGGCCTCTTATTTTTAGTGGGGCCAAAGCATGAGGAATTTTCCTCATGGCTGAAGATTGATGCGCTCTCAACAAGAAGTGACAGTTACTGACAGAAAGCGGTTATACGTAATACCAGTAGCAGTCCTTGGTCGGATCGCTATTGTTTGTGCCTTGCATCAATAATTTTTTAGTTAAGAATTTAAGTTTCGAAAATTCTGAGGGTTACATAGCCCGAATATACAGAAGTTCCATCTACAAAGCTCGGAAGAGCTCACGTTGACAACAACGTGTGTCTGGAACAGGGAGAGCTGGCGATTGCCGTGCAGCAAAGCCATACCGGGGGTATAAAAGCCCCCATTCAAGCAAGCAACCACCCTGTATAGTGGAAGTTATTTTTGCTGTGACTATTTTGACAGGGTACCCTTGTTAATATTATATACAAATTTTAAAAAATATCTATTGATAAAACTTATCATTTAAAAGTAAAACGGAAACCGAAACTTCAAATGCCGAGCGGAAACGGAAACGCCAAGCGGCGAGCGGTAATGGTAACGTGAAACTATAAATACACGTTAATTAGTGAATAAAGAGAGTTTGAGTTTGAGTTTATTAAATATATCCTTTAAATGTTTAACTTATAATTTACCCATAACTGGTCCAGCATCGTTTGACAGACTACTTGAATAATTAAATAATTCCTTCTTATTTCATGGGGCCTCCCATATACCCGTTGCTTGAACTTATTTTACTTCTATTAGTCAACAATATACTAACATATTTTAGTGGGTTTAGTTATATTATTTTAAAGTTAGTGAGAAAAAAAAGTTTTGCGGTAGCCTGTCGGGCGACGCCGGACTGTATGTGTAACATTTTTACTTCTGGCAAATGTCTGAAAGTATGGCCAGAAAATCATAGCGTGTGTATTTAGGCGATAGTAGTTATAAAAAAAGTCTTGTTAAATGGTATAAGAAAGTAGTAGTGACATAGACGCGGCTTTGGAGGTCTATAATATTAAATCAGAGCATGATACAAATTCAGATTTGTCGGGATTTCAGGCCAATAATGAAAGTGATGAAGTATCCGTGTTGATACTAACAAAACATATATACACGAAAAAAAATGGTACAAGTAGTGTATGATAAAAATACAACCCTCTTCTAGAATTTAAAAACACCACAATGTTGTAAAAGACGCGCATATCCCATATTATGCAAAAATTGCTCATCAAAATACTGAAATTTGCCATTTGCTGGAATTATACTTTATATTTATAAATAATAAAATGTTTTTTGTTTTTTTTATTTATTTGATTTGTCTTTGGCTTACCATTATAATAAAATTAAGTTAATTTAAATCATTTTTACAAAATCTAGATATGTCTATGATATTGTTATTAAATAAAAAAGGCAGTTCATTGGCATTGTTAGTTTTCAGTTTGGTCCTCCCTAACCTTTTGTCTAGCAAACTATCCGGACCATTTAGGTTTGTAAAAGGGTAGGGAAGCAGTAAAGAGCTAATGGCATATAAAAACTTACTTGTTAGCAAGCCTATCCACCATGTCCAGTCTCTAAGATATCCATAGCCACCAGCAGATGCTCTTAAGCCAACTTTATTTAACCTTTTAAGAGACAATTTTTTAATAATGAAACTAGAACCAATAAACAGCGACGAACTTAAAGCCAAACTTAGACCAACATAAAAATTATATGAACTTGTATCTATTTCTTGATTTAAGGCCTTAGATTTTGTATATTCGGTTGAAAACATTATAAGGTAGGTAAAGTCAACTAACTATCACCCAAATATTAGATTAGGGAACTATTAGTCATTGTCAGGTTTTAATCATTTCGATAATGTAAATGTAATGTAATGTAATAATCTGATAAAGCTGAGATAATAAAAGAACCATAAAAGCTTTAAATTATTCATCTCAATCAAAATGTAAACAAACAAAGGAGGTTAGGTCCAAACTGTGATACTGGTGATACTGGACTAAACTGCGATGTTTATGGCTTTGATGCTAGTCAATTCGCCAGCTCGCCCCTTTCTAATTACACATTACGATATCGCAACGTGAACTTTCCTCGAGCTTTGTCGGTAAAAAGTCTAGATGTCTCTGTAAGGCTCTATAGTACCCAGAAATTTAGAGTTTTTCACAAATTTAAGCTTTTTCAGTGTTTTGAATTATAAAGGGAGAAATAACGGCGGTCAAACCAAGAACTGCTATTGGCATTTTGTGCCAGCTTACTGTCAGTCTGAAGTCCCACGCTGCGCGCGCAATCAATCTTCCGCTTTAAAAAGGCAAACTCGTGCACGACACCAAACTACTCACAGCGCTTAGCCCTAAAAGAATGACCCCATTAATTGACGGATAGTTCCCCCCGGTATAAGAATAATAGTACATAATTAATCCCACTATTTATTAAAAATAAATAAAAAAAAGGCTTTGCTTTTTATGATTACAAAAACCTAAGACAATTAAAAGTTAACAAATCCTTTTCCGAAGCTCTCTACTAACATAATTTTCTGTCCTGAAAAATTAAAAGTGTGGTTAGAAAAGTTTATCCATCGACATTTATGAATTATACGTGTAAAAAGTGTTTAAATCTTTAAAGCTAATTACGTAATATAATACTATGATTAAAAGTGTTGCCAAAGACAATTGTAGTTAGTGGTAACTACAATTGTCTTTGGTGTCGCTAAGCAACGAGCACATTTTTGTACGGTATGAGAGTTGATAGCTTTTGCACCTGAAAATAGTACAAAAATGTCAACATTTTTTGACGGTTGGAGAAAAATATATTTTCAAACGACTAATTTTAGAATGAGACATTTACATTTTAAATTCAAAATCTAAAATTTCATAATTAAACTTTCCCGTGCAATGTGAGGTGGCAACTTAAGATGTCGGGTGGGCGTCTGTCTGGTTGCCTCCCTTTAGATTAATGAACTCTGGTTGCCTCTACCCCTTCTGCTGCCATTTTGCCATCTTATTGACACCCTTCTGTATTATGTCTATTCTATGGTTTACCGGGATTTAGAGGTTAGAAATATGTAAACAAAACAGCCATAATATAATATACCTACCAGAGATTCTCTGATACCTACGAGAATATACATTTGGTGAAAACAGAAAAAATGCCTAACTGGAATCAAATACAGAGTCAATTAAGGCACCCAGGAAATCCAGTGGTATTTTTCGATATTTCTGTAGGGACTACAGTAGGTATTTATTTTCTTATCCTTTTGGTTAAATTATGCATACTATCTGCTAAAGAAGGAAATACTGATTTGTTTTTATATTAATCTTTTCCTTTATGGTGTACTTTAAGCCACAATTAATCAATAATTTTTAGGAAATTGGACGCATGATCTTTGAATTATTTGCAGATGTTGTTCCTAAAACAAGTGAAAACTTTAGACAATTTTGTACTGGAGAATTTCGAAAGGATGGTGTACCATTAGGTTACAAAGGAGCAAGTTTTCATAGAGTAATAAAAGATTTCATGATACAAGGTGGAGATTTTGTTAATGTAAGTATAACTCAGCTAACATTGAGTTTTATACCATGCAATCATCAAGTAGAATAATCTTCCCTACTACCTTTTAAACTATTAAGACTATATTAATCACAATTGGTACATGGTAATAGGAGATATAACAAACAACCATTAATCTAAAAGAATTTTTACATCCTGTTTTATTGGAAAAACATCTAATTATTACATATTTTTACTTTTTATTTAAACTTGTGTCCCAAACGGCCCAAGAAGAATTCTGGTGATCCAATTTTTAAAGGTTTTTAAAAGTAATTTTTTCGCATAACATACGCTAATTTGAGAATGATGCTTTTGATAATTTTTATTATAGATTTTCTATAAACAAAAACTATATAAATAAGTATAGCAAGAAGTAGGTTATAAATGAAATTAACAATTAGCAAGTCTTATGAAAATTTAAAGCTTGACTACTCTTTGTTGGGTACTTTTTCGGAAGTGAGAACTAGATATAATATTGAAAAACAAAATCATAGAAATCTGGTAAAAGTAGTATTAAAACACTTCGAGTGTTGTTAATGAAGTGATGGGTAAAAGTAAAAAATCCACTGGTAACCTTTAACTGGGAACTGATAAGGGCGAGTGCTTGACTGAGACAATAAATTCTGGCTGAAACATTCAACACATATGCATATGCATAGGATACTGCCACAGAGCCATCATGGGTTTTGCACTGGAAAATCTACACATACAGCTATGCATGATCTTTATGAAAAGATTGTGGAATTTAATGACGTCGGCTAGTGCCCTGCTGGAATTTTTGTGGTCTGAGCAGGGCTTTTAACTGCGTCAATCATGTTATGTTTATTGACAAACTTATAAACATGTGTATAAGGGAAAGACCTTTTAATTGGTTCCGTTTATATTTAACCAATTGTACTCAGTATGTAAGTCTCGATGTAAGTGTTAAGAAGGGTCATAGAACTACAGTAAATTCTAGTTAACAAGATATAATTCTGGCTGTGTCACAAGGTTCTTTATTGGGGCCTGTACTGTTTTTATTATATGTTAATACTTTAAGTTGATCTATACCAGGAGCATCTTTTTTAATTTGTGCTGATGTTACATCCTTGGTTTTGTCTGATAAATCTAGGGAAGTAGTTTTGAACAAGTTTCAGAATGTTTTACTACAGTTATCTTTAAGTTTAAGGGGGATTCCTGTTTAACCAAGCTTAATAGTGCTGTGTATATGTTTAAAAATTTATGTTATATTCTTAATAATGACCAAATAATGTTAATGTTGTACAATGCAAATATCGAGTCTCGGCTAAAATATGGTTTGTTTCTGGAGTGGGGCAACATATGCACAGACGTCTTTCTATCACAGAAGCATATTTTAAGAGTAATTATAGGAACCGCTGTAATTGCGCGTTAATTTTAAGAGCCTAAAAATGTTAACTTTATCTTTATAACATGTGTTTGAATTATGTTGTTTTGTTTTTCAAAATCAATTTAAGTTTTCTCTTAACAGAGATGTGAAAATACTCGCCATGTTTAAAAATTTATGTCATATTCTTAATAATGACCAAATAATGTTAATGTTGTACCATGCAAATATCGAGTCTCGCTAAAATATGGTTTGTTTCTGGAGTGGGGCAACATATGCACAGACGTCTTTCTATCACAGAAGCATATTTTAAGAGTAATTATAGGAATCGCTGTAATTGCGCGTTAATTTTAAAAGCCTAAAAATGTTAACTTTATCTTTATAACATGTGTTTGAATTATGTTGTTTTGTTTTTCAAAATCAATTTAAGTTTTCTCTTATAAGAGATGTGAAAATACTAGCCATGTTTAAAAATTTATGTCATATTCTTAATAATGACCAAATAATGTTAATGTTGTACCATGCAAATATCGAGTCTCGGCTAAAATAAGGTTTGTTTCTGGAGTGGGGCAACATATGCACAGACGTCTTTCTATCACAGAAGCATATTTTAAGAGTAATTATAGGAATCGCTGTAATTGCGCGTTAATTTTAAGAGCCTAAAAATGTTAACTTTATCTGTATAACATGTGTTTGAATTATGTTGTTTTGTTTTTCAAAATCAATTTAAGTTTTCTCTTAACAGAGATGTGAAAATACTCGCCATGTTTAAAAATTTATGTCATATTCTTAATAATGACCAAATAATGTTAATGTTGTACCATGCAAATATCGAGTCTCGGCTAAAATATGGTTTGTTTCTGGAGTGGGGCAACATATGCACAGACGTCTTTCTATCACAGAAGCATATTTTAAGAGTAATTATAGGAATCGCTGTAATTGCGCGTTAATTTTAAAAGCCTAAAAATGTTAACTTTATCTTTATAACATGTGTTTGAATTATGTTGTTTTGTTTTTCAAAATCAATTTAAGTTTTCTCTTATAAGAGATGTGAAAATACTAGCCATGTTTAAAAATTTATGTCATATTCTTAATAATGACCAAATAATGTTAATGTTGTACCGAGTGTTGTACCATGCAAATATCGAGTCTCGGCTAAAATAAGGTTTGTTTCTGGAGTGGGGCAACATATGCACAGACGTCTTTCTATCACAGAAGCATATTTTATGAGTAATTATAGAAATCGCTGTAATTGCGCGTTAATTTTAAGAGCCTAAAAATGTTAACTTTATCTTTATAACATGTGTTTGAATTATGTTGTTTTGTTTTTCAAAATCAATTTAAGTTTTCTCTTAACAGAGATATACATTGTGAAAATACTCGCCAAAAAAAAGTATATTTATGTTTCCTTCTCAATGGGCCTATATTAGCTTACAAGGCCCCTAGACGGTAGGTTTATGCCTGTTTAATAAACTTTCTAAGAATATAAAAGGTTGTAGGTCTTTAAATGTATTTTTTTGTGTGTATAATATAAAATTATAATACATAAATATGCATTATAATTTTATATCATATTATTTGCGTAAATAAGTGGCTTAAGCCAATACCATTAACTCTTACAATCGTAAAAATTGTCACCTGGAAGATAAATAAATAAATAAATAAAAATAAATATTATTATAGGAAAAACAGTTACTCATAGACCTTTTTGTAGCACTAAAGGAATGCACTATAAATTTAACAATTTATCTATAGACGTGAATCAAATAAGATTTTTTCATTGGGAATTTGGATTTTAGTGTGGCTTAAAACATGTACACCACAATAAGAACTCGATGGAACGATAGCCCTTTAACTTGTCCTTTTACTAGGTAAATTAAAACTCTGCGATCTCCAAAACGAAATATCTGATTCAAACACAAGATAGTTAAGGATTCTTGATAATCTAGAAAAAATTTCCAGCTTTTAATCAGAGATTATTTTTTAAAAAATGAGGTTAAGAAAAACGCTAAGCTCAATTTCTTGAAAACTTTTATTATTTTTGAACTTTATTGTACAGAAGGCCCTGCTAAGCCACTCTATCATAATTTACTTTATACTTCTTAAGGTTCGTATCCATTAAACGCGGCTGCCGCGGGTGGCATGTTTGTGATCGTTGCCCCGGAAACTGGATACCTAACCTAACACGCGCCGTAAGCCGAACATTGCCGTGGTCAAAGCAATAAAAGTGGTCAAACCATGTTAGGAGGCCGCGCTAACTGGGTGCGCACCTTTATAGTTTCCGAGTTCAACACATATCAAACTTATAGTACCCTATGTTTATAAATACCTAAGTAAATTATTATTTTTTTTAGGGCGATGGTACTGGTGTGATGAGTATATATGGAGGAGGTACTTTTGCAGATGAAAACTTTACACTAAAACATGATACCCCAGGACTTTTGTCAATGGCTAATAGTGGAAAAGATACTAATGGTTGTCAGTTTTTTATTACCTGTGCTAAGTGTAACTTTTTAGATGGTAAACATGTAGTTTTTGGTCGGGTTATTGATGGACTTTTAGTTATGCGCAAAATAGAAAATGTTCCAACTGGGCCAAATAACAAACCCAAGATACCTGTAACAATTGTGCAGTGTGGACAAATGTAATTATTTAAATAAAGTATTTATATTTTTATAAAGTGTCAATATTTTATTTATTAGGCCATTAGAGTTTTAATTTATAAAGTATGTACAGCCTATCCTCCAGAAAAGGATCCAAAATTGCTTTTTTAATTATAATATCGCTCATTTGTTTTTATTATTTTTTTTTTTTTTTTTTGAAATTATAGATTGATTTCTCAAAAACGATGTCCTGCGCAAATATGTATTATTATTTAGTGGTCTACATTTTTTATTACTTCCTGGGCTAATGTTTATTCTTATTAGGATTTCGGCCAGTCATTAGCGGCGTTAAGGGTATTTTCAGGGTTTTATTGTTACATTTCTGATTATAAATATTTTATATACCCATATAATTAAAAAATTAAGTTTAAATAATAAGGCGTGTTGTTAAATTCATCGATGAATCGTGCGCACTAATCGCTGTTTCATCAATCCGTTTTTAAATTAATTAATGGAAAAGCGCTAAAGAAAGATGGCCGTTGTTTTAGTAGTATATGGGCAAGGATAAAACTAGCGGTAATCTAGTGTGACGTCACGATAGATTTCAGCGCCAAACGATCTGATGAATTTAACAACACGCCTATATACTAGGTATGCATACAAACTTTCATGTTTTTTTAAACGCAAATATTATATAGGGTGTCCATTTAGTGTGCCGGTGGACGATATCTCGTTAACTATCAGCTTTAACAAAAAGCTTTTAATACAACTTTTGTACAACTAAATGGCATACATCTTACAAAAATAATTTTAAATATGCGGTGCATCTCAAAAATGCAGTACGATTTTAAGATTAATTATTTTAAATTAGATATCCTGAATCGAATTATATTATGGAAATTCTAAGCATTTTTGTATGTAAGAATACCTGTACACCAATATTTAACAGTTTTCGAGAAAATTACAGTTAAAAATCAACATTTTAGTTACTGTGACTGCTTACTGACCAGAAACGGCTTGAAATAGAAAAAAAAATCATTTCATTTCACTTTCCTAACTTGACTTTTTGAAAGCTATTGATGGTACAATAACAGGTGATACCAAGTGCCTGTTTATGGGAGAATGAGCCTGACAAGAACTTATTTTAAGTCGAACATCTTATAATTTATTACATGTATTTATAAAACGAAGGAAAATAAAAATTTTTGACCTTTGACGCTAACAGACGTAAACAGAGAAAAGCTATTTTTTTTTACATATTATTTTTAAGGGATTATTTTATATTGATAGAAGCGCCAATTTTAAATTTTTGCGTTTTGTTTTGACAGTAACTTTTTACGTGTACTTTTTTTATCTTGGGACAGTCGAAGGCTGATGTCTAAGTACTAACGTACCGTGGGTATACTGTACGAAACTGTGCACTATACTGCTACATCCAGCTGGGGTGCTTTTATTTGGTTTTAATGTAACAAGCTTTATCTTTAATGCCACAAAGACACAGTCCTTAGTTTTTTCGTTGCGTGACATGCCGAAACATTTAACGAGGCAAACGTCAATTCCTTGGTGTATACCTCGATTCAGGCTGCGCTGGGATGCACACACCGATTATTGCTGCAAACGGTTGGCCTCAGGTGCGTTTCTGCTGCGTGGCCTTGCGGATTGTGTGACTCAGGATGTTTTGAGACAGGCCTATTTTTCACTTTTTCACTCCTTAATGAGTTACGCCATTATTGTATGGGGGCATAGCTCCGGTGCTGCGGGGGTTTTCCGGATGCAGAGGAGAGCTGTTCGATTGTTGCTGGCTTGCCATATAGGCTGATTGTAGGGGTGCTTTTGTAAACCTTAAGGTACTAACTCTGCCATCACTTTTCATACTGGAAAATCTTATATTCGTCAAACATCATCTCAAGAATACACCAGACATGAAGAAGTACACTCCCTACAATACGCGCAATTTGCAGAGTTTGGTGCCGGCTCTTTGGCGTCTAAAGAGGTGTCAGGGGTGGCCCGGGATACCTGGCCATCAAATTTTATAATAAACTTCCCCTTTAATAAAAAATCTGCCAAGCAGGCAGTACAAGGGAAAAATAAAAGATTTCCTTTAAGTCAGGCCTTCTACGGGTTACAAAGAATTTTTGGATTACCGTTTTTAACATGTTGTTTGTCTACGCTGAAATGTAGTTACGTTGTTTTTACTTTTGTAATTGTTTTAACGTTTTTTTTTTTGTCTTTTAAACCCCTTTATTTTAATTTTTAGTTTGTACTATGTTTCTTTTAATACTGTTCTGTTTCATATTTAATGACTTGTGTAAATACTATTGTATATAAGCACCAATAAATTATTATTATTATTATTATTATTAAAAATCTGTGCTCTGCGAGCATCGACGAATTTGCGTCATTCTGACGTAATCTGATAAATAGGATTCGTTAACGTAGGTAGCATCTGGTCATCTGAAATGGTATCGACGCTCACTAAGCACGGATTTCAAGTAAAGCCCCTCAGGTATCCTTAGCTCTTATAGGTGAAACCATCGTGTTATCAATTGGATACCCCATGGCACCTCTTAAGTGGTTCACATAGCGCATCAGATACCTCGTAAAAATTTAAAATATTTTATTTTTTCCCAAAATAGGTATTTTGGTTACGCAATTTATGAAAAATAGCCGAAATACCCCTTTTGTTGGCTCAATTTGCCGAATCTGTCTGCACGGTCAAACTCGCTGTGACGTCACCACCGGTGCTGGCTAGTGCTGGGACATCGACACAAAACATCGATGTTTGTGACATCTAACATTGATGAACATCACCCAGCAATATTCAACATCGGTGGTGACGTCACAGTCGCTCCCCGCTACCACTAAATTTTCCAACGTACGTTAAATGGAACTAAGCCATCCTGTGTGGTTTATAGTCGTTGGGTTGCATCAACAATTTTAAGGTATTCTTAGCACAAAAAAAATCCTTAAAATGGCCAAACAAGCAATGTGCCTGGCTTCATTGAGGCTAAGGGTTCATTAAAATTGTTGGTGCAAGCGACCGTAAGAAGAATAAAACGTACCGTAAGGGTGCAAGCAATGCCGAAGGGTCGCTCAGCCTCTTGCTAGGCCTGATACGATGTACCGAGCTGGCGAATAACTAGCATACAAGACATAAACTTGGGGTAGATTAAGTAACCATAAAGCAAGGAATAATGAACATTTTCAATGTTTTAAAAGCATATTTTCATCTGCTTTAAAGAAATCTTTTTAATTTACTTTTTATAGTGACGGAAATTTAATTGATACAATTTTTCTCTACTGGTCTTTTCCTATATAACATGGATATGGATACATCTATTACACAGGAAGATACACAAAGTATTGTCGACTTTCTAAGTCAACTGAGTTGTTGTCACAGGTGTATTATAAGATTTCTTGGACTACACGTTTCAGACAATGAACTAACCTATCAGAACCCCAAACTCTATTTGAATGAAAGAGTAAGTAAAGGTTTTAGAATAGGTCCTTGAAGGCAATTTTTCTAATTGTTTATGACTGGCAGGTATTTTTATATAGGCAGAAACTTGTAACTATTTAGCAAAATCTCACTTTTTTTAAATTTTGCTCCTATAATCACGATGCTGACAGCTTTTGGTTTTTCACATCTTAGTAGATAATGTTACCAATATCAAAACTGGTTAGCCTAGTGGTTAGCAATGGAAAATATGTCTTCAGATTTTGGATATCAGATAATAGGTTACCATTTTTTTAAAGATTTTTTTATGTCTTTTTCACTTAAATACAATTTTTGACTTTCATTTAGTCTTAACTTCCCAATTCTAACTGATACTTAAATTTTCCATTGGACCATCATTATTCCATTATAAAGGTACTCAATTGAAAATAACATTTTAAAAGTTACCAAGAAATTTATTGTTGTTTAAAAACACAGTTTTTTAAATTCCGGCAGTTTCTATTGCTACTTTCTTGTATGCCTAAACCTCGGCCTAAACTGACCATTCAGTTTTACAAAAAACCATTTTAATATGCATCTTATACTTTTCAAATAAACAACCATTCTGTACACCCTTCTTAACACAGTAAAATATATTTTAGTTGCATGGTAAAAAGACATTGGATACAGATAATGGTTTGGATGAATCTTCCCTTAAAAAACAAAAAAAGAACACCTGCCCAGTCTGTGTGGGTTGTTTTGAACATGATACTGTAGAAAAGTTTATTGAAAAATTGGATTCAATAAATATTGAAGAATACAATTATAGCAATTTTTATTTTAATGTTAGTTTTCCAAAATGCTTGGCTTTACGAACACACAGTATGTATTTGCATCTAAAGGAACAATTTCCAAATGTTATATTTCCAAATTTGAATAATATTGGGCCAGGTAAGCTTAAACATACCCGTAATATTGATCTAATCATTTTTAGCATTATTTATATTTAACAAAGTGAATTAAAATTCCTACACAACATTAAAAAGCATATTCTTAAACTTAATTGGTGTGTGGTGTTGGCCAATGTTAATAAATTTGGGTTTAAAAAACACTATGGGTTCCTGTATAATAAACAAAAAACACCAAAAAACTTCATTTTAATCTGCAGTTTTTATCTGATGACATTTTGTCGAGCATGTTGTTCATAAAGTGACTATTGTTTACTAGATCTTTATGTTAGCTTTAGTTAGACTTTAAGTAATTTTTTACAATAATGTGCCATAATTGACTCTTGGACGGATTTAAAGCTGGCCAAAATGCGCTCACTCCATTTGAATATGTTGCTTCTCAGAGTTTTTACGTTTCAAGATGCACCCCAATGTTTTTTTTACTTGCTAGAGTTACATAAATTTACCTGCATTGCTTGAACAGTTTGTTATTTGTCTATATTTTTTCTAATTAAAAACCTAACATTAAATTTGTACATAGGTTTTTTATTGGGAAATCAATAGATATTACAGAGTAGTGTATTTTATTTAAGTTTTTCGGTGTATGAATATTGGACACTAGAGTAAATGCAGGATGAATTGTTAAGCAATCATTCTTAAATCCTTATTGATATTCTGAGATCTTTGTTCCTAATATCTCTTGCAACTTGTTTCTTAAAAGTGTTTTAAACAATTTTCCCAAAACTGGCAGTAGTGTTATTGGATGGTAATTTTTTGTCTGGTGGTAATTTGCATTTGGTATGTTTATAATGACTTCTTCCTTCCTTATATCTGGAAATAAGTTGTTTCTCAGGCAGATATTATAACACCTAATAATGTATTTGTAAACCTTGGGATTTAGTTGTTTGAGGATGAGCCAAGTAATATTATCTATGCCTGGAGCTGTATTTTTTTTGGGTCTAAAGGGTTTTAATATAGTCTCTTTTATTAATCGGTATAAACCGTTGCGGTCCGTTCTCCTCCTTAAAATAACTGTCATACCATACATTTACATTAGTTGTTAGATTGTCGTTTTCTAAAGTCTGGATTCTGCTGTATAGTGTTGCTTGTAATGATAAACGGCTGTGACTTTTTCTGAATCCGTTAAGTAGGTGTGTCCGTTTTCTAAAATGCCTTGTGTAACCCTTTTTGTTTTATATTTTGTTAGCTTGCTAACTTTTTGATAAAAGTTTCTCCTACTGGCTTTATTAATTTCTTGGCATGTTTTTAGCCAGCTGTTTTATTTGAATTGAAATAACATTTTTTGAATGCAAGTCATAATCTGGGTTGGACTGACATTCCCTGTACATTTTTTGCTTTTATTTAATTAGCAGAATATGGCTTGCCAATCAGAACGCTTCGGTGACGACATCGGTTATTTGACAAATTGTGTCAAATTTACTAAGAATAAATTTGTGTGCTTTTTATTGATTTTTGCATTGTATTATATTCAATTAATGTGCCATGCAGCGAAATCTAATAGAGCTTACAGATATGGTATTATACTATGAAGAAACTGAATTATATCTAGATTGTGAAAGCTATGTTATACCTTAATTTGTGAAATTTGTTTTTGCAGGGCACTATGTAAGAATGTTAACACTTAGTAAAGTTATTAATAGTTTTAAACAATTGCAAGAATGTTTTAGTCTGAGTGCACAATGGTGAGTAGTGAAAATAATATGCATGTTTAGAAGATTATGGAGAACATCTTCATGATTTATTGGGGGCTGCCAAACGTTCCGTTTTTAGTGTGATTGTTAAAAATTTTAATGGTATTTTAGGAATTTCCTTGTCCCAATTTAAAAATAAAATTTCCGGATTTTTTAAAATTAATGGAAGATGTTTTCTGAGATGTTGTTTCCACAAAAATTGTTAGATAATTTTCAGTCGGCTATCCCTATAATAGCCTTTATAAGATATGGCTGAAATTTCACTTGCCTACCCGTGCAGATTTAGGTGTGATTTCCCTAAGCGGCTGTTGTTATAAGTAAATGGGCCAAATGTACCTAATTTAGCAGGATTGTGTTCATACGTTTAGGAGGAATTAGAGATGGAGGAGTATTGTTATTCATAGAATTGATTTTTCCAGGGTTGTAAAAAATCATGATTTTAAAAAAATAAATAAAAAATCGCTATTTAAAAAAAAAACATGATTTTTTTGATTTTTTTTTTTTTTGTAAATAGCACAATCGAAGTTTGTAACGTGTCCTTATTCTTAAACATTCTCCTATCTACCGCGAGAAAGCACTTGCACTTTCTTGAAAATTCCTGTCAGAACACTCAGATTTACCGGTCTACATAAAAGGGGGGGAACGCGGACAGGCGTCGTTTTTACGGCTAACTGAAAATTTTGATATTGTGTAAAATATAAAATATAGTTTTTTGAATATGTCGTTTCGAAGAGGTAGTAGAAAGAAAGACCTTATCTGGCAGTTTTTCAAAGAAAAATCGGGGAAAGCGGAGGGAAAACCGGGATGTCGCGCTACATGTAAAAAATTTAATTTGGAAATGCAAGGATTGGTGGAGAGGATGAAAAAGCACTGGGAAAAATGTAAAAATGTAAATAATGAATACATCGATACTATCGATACTTATAGTGACTCGTCATTCTCGTCAACGTTATCACAATCACAATCAGTTTTAACCGTAAGTACCTTTTTATTATTTGTTAATTTTTAAAAATGGTGTTAAAATATTTTTCCAATTTTCCATGTTTGGAAATTTTTAAAAACTTATTTTTACAACAATGTGATCAATGTGTTGGTTTCTGGTGCACTTTATGTGTCGCGGAATTTTACAATTTTTGAAAATGCTTTGGAATTGATACGTTTTTTTAACACTAAACACTATTTGCAACAAAAAATTCTTGGATGAACAATATTTTCTGAAAAAAATACAATTTTTTTATTTTTTATCCAAGTAACTATTAAGGTATGTAACTATGACAACACAACACCTTTTATTTCTCAAAAAAGTGGCTCATTCAACGATTTTTTATTTTTTGCTTTTATTTAAATCGATTCTATTTGACGGGCTCTATCAAACTAAACTAGAAAAATTATAAAATTCCGTGACACATAAAGCGCACCAGACCAATGTGTTTTCTTAGATACTTTACATACATCTATCATCTATGGACAATTGAAGCCTCATATTGTTTTTTTTTAATTGCAGGTACAACGTACTTCAAGCATAAATACGTCACAAATTCAAACTGAACAAAACTTTTAGCAAACAAGTACGTCGCACTCAGTTTCCCCTTCAATCCCAGTAAACAAAAAAAGAAAAGAATGTAATACTGACAATACTGACATTACTGACACAACTTCTTCTGGATCTCTGATGTCTTTTGTTGTACGTACTAGTAAACCTGCCAAAAATGAAATTGATAAGCAGATTGCCAGAGCCCTCTATGCAACTAATAGCAGTTTCATCTGCCTGGAGCAATCCGAAGTTAAGAAAGCTATAGCATTACTGCGACCTGGATATGTACCGCACATTCGAAAGGATGTGTCAGGCAGACTGCTTGATCAAATATATACCGAAGAAGGGGTTGTCTAGTCTAGAAGTAACGTTTGTCTTTCACTCGATGGATGGTCTAATGTGCATAATGAACCCATAGTATGTGCAACAGTTACTGCAGAAAATGGCTCCTCCTTTCTATTCGACACTGTAGATACAACTGGGCATCCACATACATCCGACTACCTAACAGAAATTGCAGCAACCCTTATAAACAAACTAAAAACCGAGTATGATTGTACAGTGAGTAGTTTCGTGACAGATAGTGCAGCTAACATGTCTGCAATGCGAAATGAAATAAAGGCATCTGATAAATTCAATGTAATAGCATATGGCTGTGCTACACATATACTAAATTTATTATGTAAAGATTTGAAAATCGTTGATATAAAAGAGCATGTAGTCCAAATCGTAAAGTACTTTAGGAACAATCATTTTGCATGTGCAACATATGCCAAAGAAGGAGGCAAAAAACTAGTCATACCTAGTGATGTTCGATGGAACTTGCTTGCAGACTGCTTGAAAGTATTTACCGAATCATGGCCCATACTTTTTAGAATCAGTGAAGAACACAAAGAAAAGATTGACAGTATTATCAAAAAATTTCAAACATTCATTTAAAGAGAAGTGCTGAAGATTACCTCAAAATTCTTAAGCCAATTTCCATTGCCATAGATAGGTTGCAAAAGACCGACGCCACTATCTCAGATGTTGTAGAGCAATTTAAAATATTAGAAGATTACTTTGAAGAAACTAATCTGACATTGCAAAAATGTAAAAATCAATATAATATGTGTATAACCCCGTATCATTTGCTGGCATTTCTTATCGACCCAACGAAAACACAAAGTTTGACATATACTGAAAAAAATATTGCATTACAAACTGCAAAAGAACTGTATCCAGATAGTGGTTTATTACCACTAATCATCAAGTTTCTTGCCAAATCAGAGCCTTTTAACGATATTATGTTTCAAGATGATATCCTGAAAAGCATAAAACCTATTGACTGGTGGAAATCACAACGAAACACAGATATTATTAAAAAAGAACTTCCCATAATTACCCAACTGCTCTGTGCAGCTGCTTCGTCTGCATCAGTAGAGAGGATATTCTCAACATTTGATTTAGTGCACTCTAAACTACGCAATCGATTAGGTACTGAAAAAGCTGCCAAACTAGTGTTTCTTTACAAATATTACAATTAAATGTGTTTTTTGTTTTGAATATTTTCTGCAATAATACTTCTATCTATGTAATCTTGTGTTCTTGTAATAAATTAATTTACTATACTAACGTAATTTATTTTTGTTTCAATTTTTCTTCATAACCCAAATTATTTTTTTATAATTTTTATTTTTAATTTTAATCATGATTTAAATTTAAAAAAATCAAGTGATTTAAATCGTGATTAAAATCAATTGATTTAAATCCTTGCAACCCTGGATTTTTCATATATTTCAATTTTCTAAAATTAATATCATGCATACATGGTGAAACACGTTCAACATATATTAAGATGTTATAGACAGTGTTAGTTATGGTAAAACTTAAATTTTAATTAAAGCTCTGTGTTTATTTACAATGCCATAAATTTAAACAATTAAGTACTAAAATGTGCAGTTTAACTTTTTTTGCACACATTACCCCTTAACAACACCCAGATTTGGATTATTTTGTTTTTCCATGGTCTGCTTCAATTTCAAGATTCTTATCAATATTCAGGATTTTAAAATTTATGGAAAGTGGTTTTTTTAAGTGCTACTTGAGGATTTAGTATAAAATGTTAAACTTAGGGAAATATTAAAAATGTTCTATGTTATTTTGTACATGTGTTAGAAAATATTGTACCAATTTATGAAAACCAGTATACTTTTAAGGCTTTTTTCAGGTCCATCATTGGAACAGCCACACAAAATTTTCCGAATTGTTGCAGCAGATATTTTATCCAAAGCTTTAAATAAAAATTGCCATCCCAAGTCAAATTTAAGCTTACTTTTAACAATTGGATATCAAGACGATAACTCTGTAAGTAGCTTTATTTATTTATGATATGTTAATTTTGATTTATTTTGTGGTTTTAAAATGTATAGTGTTTTATTTTTCTTGTATTTGTTATTTTAATAAATGTCATCTATAGAAAGCATATAAAATACTGCAAAAGGAACCATTCTTTTTTAAAAGCTGTTTTTCCACTTAATTTCCCAGTTGCTATAATTTTAAATAACTATAAAAAATACAATTTAAAATTTAAAAAAATGACTGATTGCCCACTTTATAGTTTGTTGTGCTTTGTTACATTGCTGGTTTAACTGAAAGTGATCAAAATTTACTACATTATATGCAAACTTGTATATATTTATAATCTTATTTTAGTGCAAAGAAAAGGCACAACTATTATAGTAGCTAACTATCATGCTTGATAATTTTTAAATACCTAATGACCTGTTTCTTACAACTAGGTGCCTTACATATACCAGAAATCCGCAAAAAGTATATTCTACACATAAAAATGGGAGGAAAAGTTCGTTAATGGAAAATAAATTCTGAAAGTTTCTTACCACTACATCTATAAAACTTTAAAGGATTAATTCCCATAATTGAGTATCGTAGTGTTCCTTTTCCACAGTTTTTTTTCAAATCTCAATGTTTATCTATGGGAATTACATAGTGGGTGGCACTAAACACATTATCCAAAAAAGATACTCCTGGTTAAATTATAAACTAACCCGAAGGTCAGGTTTTTATTATGATTTCGACAAGAATTTATAAATCTGTAATTTAAAATGTCTGAAAACCGAAAATAATTCTAGAATTATGATTTTTAAGAAAATCATCGCAATTTAAATAAAATATAAGTGCTATAACAATACAAATAACTTAGCAAAATATCCCAAAATCCCAACCGCTGTGTTCACACGTCGTAGTCGCGGTTGGGCCCGTCGGCAACTCTTCTGGCTAACGTATGGAACGGGATCCGAAGCTAAGATGAACGCAAGGCTTAACTCAAGGTATTAGCATACCGTGCTGATAAGTGAATGACATCCTGTGTCTTAAACAGGTATCTCCAACGGTGCCTCTGAGATACAGGGCGACCTCTCAGAGTATCTAGCCTTACTGCGATAATGCTGGGCTCTGCCGTGGTGACTATTACTTCCCTAGCTCCAAACAGAAAGCGGACAGAATGGCTTTCATAGGAAAAAAGTGACAAAGGTGCGCTGACCGAAACGGATAAATTCGTTTCGAGAGGTGCCACTCAAGGTCACAAGCAGACAAAGGTGCGCCGACCGAAACGGGTGAATCCGTTTCGAAAGGTGCCCCTGAAGTCACCAGCGCCTGTCTCACGGGGAAGGGCTAATCCATCCCGAACAAACAGGTGCTTAGGAAGGGATCCCTGAATCCAAACAGAAGGCGGACAAGGTTCCCTGGCTTTAAACAGAAAGCGGATAGGACCGTTTTCATAGGGTAAGGCCGGAGATGCGGCCTCAGAAAGAACATCTGGTTCCTGTAACAAGGACCTGGTAGCTACCCACGTCACTAGACCGGGAGAGGAGGGCATGACGGATCTAACCGTCTGCTCGTCATACTCTCCATGAGACAGGGGCATCAGAACACATATTGTGCTCTTGTCCGGTAGCGACACGAGTAGGTAGGTAGGTTTAAAGTGAGTGGGTATAACACCCTTCCACCGCGACCGATCGGTCTATTGTGGCTCTCGGCCACAATAGACCGAGCGGTCGCAGTGGAGAGAGTAAAAAGTCCACTTACTTTAAACCTACCTACCTAGCAAAATATACTATTGCATAAAAAACTAAATGGCTAGTGCTCAGGTAAACCACAAACCAAAATTAACATGATAAGTATAGAACCAGATCATTAAAACGATTATTAAAAAAAAAGTTCTTTGAAAAAGTCATTACCCCTACCATAAAGATCCTTATACCTCTATTAAATCGGCTCTCAATATGGACATATTGTTTTAAATTTTTAATTTTTTTTTTTTTATCTTGGGACAGTCCACGAAGGCTGATGCCTAAGTACTAACGTACCGTGGGTGTCTTCAGTGTGGTGAGAGGGAGTTTGTTCACACGGGACTTAAATTTTTGGAGATTGGGAGGAGAAGGAAAAACTTCTGCGGGCAGCAGGTTCCATAGTCTTGACACTCTAGGAATAAAGGAACGAAGAAAGTGGGAAGTTCGGGGCCTCTCTAACTGAACTGTAAAAGGATGCATAAAACTTGCACTACGCGTTGCTCTGTTGGGAGCTGCCAGAGAAGGAATAATACCGGCCAATTCCTTTGAGCAGAAGCCGTGAAAATACCTATAGAAGAGCGACAGATCTCCTACAGCTCGACGATGGGCAAGAAGAGGAAGCCTTTCTGTGAGCGTTGGATCATTAATAAGACGAACAGCTCTTTTTTGAATGGAGTCCAGAAGGCTAAGTGTTGTAGGGGACGCCATTCCCCAGACATGAGAACAATATTCCAAAGAGGGTTTGATTTGGGATACATACAGAGTGTACAGATTGGAAGAAGAGAAATATTTTCTGGCTCGAAAGAGGAATCCAATCTTTTTTGAAGCTGCCGAAGCAATGGATGAAATGTGTTTGTGCCAGTTGAGGTTATTCTCAAAAGTAACGCCGACTAGATTAAACGACTCTTTGTTCTGCAGAACTTGGCCGCTCATATGTAAGGGATGAGCATTCGCAGACTTTTTTCGCGACAGCGAACATGACTGTGTTTTTGAGGCATTAAACTGAACACGATTTTTGGCACCCCAATCCAATATAAGTTTGAGGTCTTGTGAAAGAGATATCTGCATTGACCTGCGCTTGTTTTCAAAATCAGAATTACACGGTGGCTTAAGAAATTGAATACTAGAGTGGAGAGTACTATCGTCAGCAAAACTATGAATGGGATTGATTGTGGAAGAGAGAAGATCGTTAATGTGTAGAAGAAACAGCGTGGGTGCCAGCACTGAGCCCTGGGGCACCCCAGCAATTATTTGGTAGATGCTGGAGGAATGACCATCTACACTAACTGATATACGTCGATTAGAAAGGAAACTGGAAAGCCAAGAGCAAAGCTTAGGTGGAAGACCGTAAGAAGGAAGTTTGTTAAGAAGCCCATCATGCCAGACCTGATCGAAAGCTTTGGATATGTCAAGAGCAACGACCTGGGATTCACCAAGAAACTCAAGGGACTTGTTCCAGTTGTGTGAGACACAGGAAAGAAGATCAGCTGTGGATCTACTGTGCGGAATCCATATTGTCTATCATGTAAGATCTTATGTTTTTCCAGATACTTTAAGATTTGGGAATTAATGAATTTTTCCATTACCTTGCAAACAACTGAAAGAAGAGATATAGGTCTATAGTTAAAAGGGGAGACTTTTGGATCCTTTTTGGGGACAGGTTGCACACGTGCAGCTTTCCAACTCTCCGGAAAATGCCCGTGTCGTAAGAGATTCGAAAGAGGCGAGTTAAGATGGGTGCAAGCTCGGGAGCACATTTTTTAAGACGATTGCTGGTATGCCATCCAGCCCAGACGATTTTTTAGTATTAAGAGAAGAAAGAATACGCTTGATCTGTTTGACTTTAAAAATTATATCGGGCATTTTATGAGAAACAGGGACAACTGTTGGAAGAGAAGATTAATAGGAGGATCAAGCGTAGAATTGGCAGCAAATTGTTTAGCAAATAGTTCGGCTTTTCCTTTGGAGGTAGAGACAATTCCATCTTCTTCCATTTATACATACCAAAAACACTTATGTAAAATAAGGGTCAAGTTCTTATCCGAAAATCTCGGTCGTTTAAAGTACTAAGATCTAAAATAAGTCCAAGTTCTGACATGGCAAGTTTTTTACTGATCTCTCTGTATTAATGAAAAAAACTGCCTGTATTAATAACAAAGAACATTTATTACTTAATTATTAATTTTAGATCTTAGTACCTTAAGCAGAAAATATTTTTGGATAGGCACTTGGCTCTTATCTTACATAAGTGTGTTTCGTGTAATCCTTTTCCTTTGTCTGAGTTCAATGAATGGATTGAAATCGTGCAAAAACTTTAAATTCTAAGACAATTATCACTTTAAAAACTTAAGTTTGTTCAGATTGCAAACGTTTAAAACATCCCCTAAATATATGATATTACTGCCCCTGTTTGAGGGCGTTTCGAGTAAAACTGTGCAGTTTTTAGAATTGTTTTGTTACTTGTGTCCTAAAACCTACTTACAAACCAAATTTCATGTTTCAATTCCTTTAGGAAGTGCCCTATAATTTTGATTTTCAAAATCGAATATCTTGAAACCACTTGACATAACTTTCTCATTTTTTCACCGGAAATTAGAATACTTATGTGAGTTTACATACCAAATCTTATAACTTTTTAGGGAACGAAAACATAGTTATGGTAGGGGCAAATACATACTGAATTGTTGTAATATTCACAGAGCGTGAGTTAGGCTGGTATTTGGCCTGGCACACTACCGTGCGCCCAGATTTAATTTACCCTATTGGCGTAACCTAAAACCCAGATGGACGCAACTGAAAAACGAATTAATCTAAGGGTGAAACGTGGAATAAACGAAATAAAACACAGGAAGTTCTTTCCCCACCATTCTAACCGTGCTTAACCCGCTTATCCTCGCAAAAACGAAACGGTTTACGAATGTCACGCGTGTGTCAACTTACCTACTAATCGTTTATTACACTTTTAAGTTTAAATTCAAATGTAAGGTCTTTGGAAAGTTAAGAAATAAGTCAAAAAGATAAGATATAAACCAAACTTTCCATTCAATAAGATAGTAGCTGTTTTCAAGTCAATTGTGACAAGTAAATCTTCTCCTCTATGATTTAAATATAATTGTACTAATTTATCCATTTGGCAAATAAGTGATTAAATTGAAAAATCTGCAATCCAAATAGTCTTTAAACCATAGCAAAAAACATCACAAGAACCAAAATAATAGAAAAGCCGCGAATCCTCCAATATTTTAATTTGACACTTGACATAACCATTATGAAGGCTTTTTCCGAGTAGTGGCGAAAGCGGTGGATACTGGGTACAAAGTAATGACGTAATACTGACGTCATAACACCTTCCCCTACGTTTATTTTGGCGAGAAGCGGTACTTCTCGCCAAAATAAACCAGTATATTTACTGTCCTAACAATTTTCAACGCGGTATGTCACCAAACTTTGTTTATTAAATTTGTGGAAAACATATTCTGTTTCAGGCGAAGGATTATTATTCGTCGATGTACTGTTATGCATGTTTTTCACCATATTATTTTTTTTTAGTTATTTGGCTTTGTGAAGAGGGTAAATATGAACTTTATTAAGGAAAAATAAAAAAACCTTAATTTATTAGTTTTAGAAAATAGTAAAAAATATTTAATGTCATAAGAACATTTACACTTATGAAGAAGTAATACTGTTCCGGTGTGCAAAAAATAATGTATATACTGCAAAACTAATTCGCTAGATAAAATGAGTCACTTTGTATCCTTTGTCCCCAGCCAAGTATATAAAATACTATTAATCTACTTCTACATAAGGATATTTGAAAACACTTTTCAGTTAAACCAGCAGTGGTACTAAGTAAAATACACTATCAAAATATGGTCCCACTAACCATTTTAAACATAACAAAAACTCTAACAAAATAAAAGGAACTACATTAAAAAATCTTTATAATAGAAAAGTTTGTATATCATCTTGCTTTCACAATTTTTAATAACAAAAAAAATACTATTAAACCAGAAACTAGTTCATTTATTTAACATTGTTGTAATTACAATAGCAGTAGCACCCACTTAACTGTGAACTTATTACGTATATTTACAGTGGTCAGTCACCACTTGAACGAAGACGAAACTAGACCATGTAATGTCGGACCACGTCCTGGCATGGCTGTCAGTCCATGCTATTAACGACGAAAGTTGTTCGCACTTACTTCTTGGGTCTACTCGCTCGCTCTATCCCCGAACAAACCATATCCCTTCCCGAGCCTGGTGACAGGCTACCACTGGAGGAGGTCAGCATGTGGTAAGGTAATACCGACCATGCGCTACCTTATTCTGAGTGAGGCGTACCATATCACAATAGGCTGGTTGCCGCTGGACATGGATTTGTTCGGGTAGAAGGATTGAGAGATTGCTCTCTCCTTCAAAATTTGGACCCCTGGCTTGAACATCGAGCATTGAGCGTCTTCTCATTCAGTGTAACATCGCTTGGTCTAACATCGCCTTGCGGATTATCGTCGGCTATTGCCCTACGATAACGCTAACCTTCGCTTCAGCTGGCTTTCGCTTAGCTGAATGAGTTAGTTGTAGACACTGGTGAGTAACATCATTTCGTTCTTCTAAAGTCTTCAGACGGGTAGTATCAACCCGTGACGACGTACAGTTATCATATGTGAACTTTTTGTTAAAATATTTGTGTACCATTAGACAACCTACAGTATTATTTGTTTTAGGAAGTTGATAATATTAAAAAAGTATCAAAGAAAAAAGCTACAAAGAAAAACAACAATTTAGAAGTTAGCAGAAATGATATTTCAGAGCTGTTAAAAGATATAAGCAGTGACCTGTTTAAAGCACATTTCCCTGTTCCACCCCTGATACCGGAAAATAATGTTTTCCTAGAAAAAATTGATGTCACTGCAGATACAATATACCTTGGGGGGAGATATTTAAAATTTAAACGAAATGTAGGCCAGACTCCGTGGGTCATAGATGGAGTAAGTGTTTCTGAACACAATGTAGAAGACATTATTTTTGATGCTGTTTGTAATGTTCTTGGGTTAGTTTTACTTTTAATAAAAAATACTAATTTTGTGTCCTTCCCATGAAATACTAATTTCTTGTGTTTGTGTAGCAACATATAGAGGTAACTCTTTTTACAATGCTTGACAACCTTTACAAAGTCTTCAGAACATGAAGGTCAAACAGAAAATATTAAGTTTAAAGGAGATATAAAAACGTTTTAAATGCAAAACAACTGATAACCAGTAAAATATAACTTTACTTATGTATGTAGATTGAGCTTCTCAATGAAACAGCGCGTAATATGTGTTTTTTGCTTGTCATGTCATGACATATTCGTATTCCTGGATACACATTGACTATATTACGATAGAAATTAGGAAATAATCTGGTTTATGACAGTTGACACGACCTGTATATACCAAAATGCCATAGGCATGCTTCTCACCAATTTTAACAAATGTTAGTTGATAATATAAATTAAAAGTAAGAAAACAGACGAGATCTATAGTTCTTGATTTACCCAAGAAAGAATGTCGAACGTACCGAAAATTAAAAAAATGCTGTTGTTGCTTGACAGTGTAGCCAGTTCAGTGACTAAAGAAATATTTTCATCAGTCTCATGATTTTTTTTTATTTTTATGTATTATATTGAAGATGATTTATAATTTGGTGTCAGACATAGACTAAATTTTTATTTAGTCTGTTCACAGTTCCATTTTGGCCTTGAAAAAGTGAACATGTGGAAGCATAATTTTGGGATGGTCAAACATACATGATTTGTCAGAAAGAAAAAAAGCTTCTTAAACCTAGCGCGTTGTTATCTTGCAAAAACCTTATATATGTATTTAGGACAATAAAACTGAGAAAAATTAAATTGTTAGTGGATTCGGAAAGGCTCAGAATGCTGACAAACCTAGGGCTACACCAAATAGAAAACCTTTGTCATAAGGGTGTAAATCACTTCGAGGTGTCGCTGGAATATGGCTAAACCTGGCAGCTGGCGCTTGCCTTGCAGCAAAGCAGAGTGGATTAAAGAACCCTCAAGCAAGCATTTTGTGCCTAATTTAACTTTCCATAATGGATAAAATATGTAAAAGAATAAATACAGCTTAATGGAATATAATTAGTAAAAAAATATAAGTATTAACAGTTTATTTTGCCTAATTTTACTTTAAAACCTAACTTTGATTTTTTTATCTTTGGACAGTTTGATGTTAGTAAGAATCTATCCAAAGCAGCTCTATAACATAATTTTGTTTCTCGTGAGGAGTTTAATTGTTAGGTATATTATTTTAGTTGTTAAACTAGATAGGACATTACTCATGCATATATGAAAAGAGTTCATTTATTTTCTAAGAATTTGGAATTCTTTATCTTTGAAAGATTGTATAAGGCCTAAGTACTAGGGATTGTTAGTGCCGAGTTTTCAGGTGTTTAACCCATTTTTGGCCTCAGTTTTGCATTTTACGAGACCTTTAGGGTAACGCGGTAGCGCCAACACGGGCGTTATTCAAATAACTATTACCTCTGAACTACTCCCATTAACGTCTTGATAATGTCATCCAGACGAGACCTACAATTTAACGTGGATTTCCAACCCCACCTAACGACATACGATGTTCAGTGGCGGTCACCTATCCAGCTACTAACCGTGACCGGCGTCGCTTAACTGCGCTGATCTCGCGCAAGAGCCGTTTGGATAAAAATAATTTATAAATTCGTTTCTGAAATGTTAACTGTAGCACTTTGAGTTTTTAAAAATCTTAATTTATTCCTTCACAACTTATGATTCCACAATTTTAGTGAAATTTGAGATAGAATAATATAACAAATCTAAATAGGCTATGATAAAAACGTTCTATTGAAGAGTACCATATTTTTTAAAGTTAATATCTAACAAAAAGAATTCATTGTAGTGTTGAAAAACATTTCCAAATATTTAATGTTAGCTTTTAGAATTTCAATAGCGTGAGGAAATGTCAATACTTTAGGTACGTAGTCAGGGTCCAAAAATAAACATAAAAGTCTATACAGATATGGGTCCGCAAGGCCTTCGTTTTCGAAATACAGGGTGTTAAAGTTTTTATTTAATTTTTTTATTTTTTAAATAAAATTATAAAACCTAGCTTATGTTTTGCTGAACATAATAATTTAAGAAAAATAATTTTATTAAAAATTAAAATACATATTGTTGAATTGTATATTTTGTTTTATTTTTTTAAATTTTGCTATAAATAAATCAGATGCGTCGTATTTTTTTTTAAATTCAAATATCTCGAAAACGGTTGCTTATATCAACTTTCAACAGGTATTACCTTTTTGACGTAAAAATGACTAAACAATTATTTAATTTACTTAAAAATGTAATACAGGGCCGTATCAAAAAGTTGTGATTCTTCAAGTCGTAAAAAACGTGTAGGGGGCACCCCTTACAAGTAAGAGCCTTACTAAGATTAGGTTCGAATCCGTCATACCAAAAAACCTCCGGATACCAATTTTTACTCCAATATTTACATTATCATAGATTTTATTTCAAAAATAGAAAAATTAAATAAAAATTTTAACACCCTGTATTTCGGAAATGAAGGCCTTGCGGACCCATATTGTATAGACATTTATGTTTATTTTTGGACCCTGACTATGTACCTGAAGTACTGACATTTCCTCATGAATCACAATGTATTATTTTACAAATGGAGTAAATTTCTTAAATGAGTAAATGAAAGTGTGAGAATATGTACATAAAAGACATTACTTCATTAAATGGAAAATATAGAGTTTTAAAAGAAACTATTTTTTAATTTAAACTAGACATTCTATTTACTTTTTCTTTAGATATTACAGAATAAAAGTTTAAGTGCATTGGTTTTTTCATACTACATCTTTTAAAAATTTTAATCCGCTCTTTTAAATAGTTTTTGTCTAAGTTTGTGTATTTTTGTTTAAGTTACAACAAGAAAGAAATGACGTTTACCGCAAGTGGTAGGGAAGATGTAGATGTTCGAATGTTGGGCAATGGACGTCCATTTTACATAAAAATTGATAACCCTAAAAATCGTCAAATTTCCAAAAAACAATTGCTTGATATTGAAAGGCAAATTATTAAAACCGAACTTGCTGCTGTAATAAAATTACAATGTATTTATGCCTCAGAAATTGGCAGAATTAAATTGGGTGAAGAAGAAAAAAAGAAAACATATAGGGCCCTATGTAAAACTTCAGCTCCTGATATAAGAGAAGTTGTAGATATTATTAATAAACAAGAAGAAAACCTTAAAATAAGTCAAACAACTGTTATGAGAGTGCTACATAGAAGAACTTTGCTAAGTAGAGAAAAAGTAATACATAAAATGAAAGCAACAGAAGTTTCAGGTTAGTTAAACACTAATGTTAGAGGTTTGGCGTTTTATTTTTCCTAATTCCAAAAGTAATTTTTAAATTATCTCTATTAATATTTGAATTAGTTACATTTTGAGATTCAAAAATATTTTAAGAAAAAGCACTAGCATTTTGCCGTTTAAAATTAAATTTTAAACGTCACAGCACAAAAATATAAAAAATACAATGTTTACTTATTTTTAGGATATGCCGATCTGTTTGAGGTAGAGATGGTGACTCAAGCGGGAACCTATGTAAAAGAATTTGTCCATGGAGATTTTAAAAGGACAGAACCCAGTATTAGCTCTATACTGGGATATCCCACGGATTTAGTAGCCTTAGACTGTATCGATATTAATTTGGCATGGCCTGGAAATGATTAGAAGTACAGATTAAAAAATGATCAACCCTTTCAAGTCAATTACAGAATGTATTAAGGCTTAAGACTTTATTTTTTATATTTTGTTTCAATGTAAAAAATAAATAAAATAAAGTTTAAAATATGAATATTTTTTATTAACCATATTCAAAAAGTAATGTGTTAATTGCAACAAAACTCCAGAATTTGAAAAATGTGAAAATTGGAATTTACTACTGCTTTCTTTTTGCAAATTTCGACAATTATCGGGTTTTCAAAAACAGAAAATTGGGAGACAAAATTTTCATTGAAAAAATTAACTTTAAACTAGAGGTGTGCGAATTTTCGGATTATTTGATTTAAATTTTAAATTGAATATTCGAATAGTTCGAACCATTCGAATAATTTGAATAGTTCGAACTATTTAAATGATTCAAATCTTTTGAAAAATTTGAGTACCCGAATTGTTCGAATATCTGAATACATGAAATAATTCAACTAAATATAACTGTAGAGTTCCTTGTAAAAAAAGAAAACAAATCTTTTTCATATTTTCAGTATCAATTTTAATTATGTTATTGGAATGTACAATTATCAATTACAGAAAAAAATGTTAATGTATTTTGGCGCGATTGATTAATCTAATTTCGGACATCTACTGTAGAAAAGGAGGTAGGGCAGGACATTCATAAAAAAGTTTTTTTTTTAAATTGGACTGTAATATATTGTTATCAGTTTTGTTATCTACAAATTAATTCAAAATTTTCAATTTTTTTTATCATATTTTATATTTTATTTAATTTTTTTAAATTAATTTATCCAAAGCCTTAAAAAAAATTTCTGATTATTCAGAAATAGGAATTGATTTTGACGGCAATTTTAAAAGGTTTTTGATAATTTGAAATACCCAATGTATTTGAATCCAACTGATTAATACTCAATCCACAATATTGGAAAGTTGTAGTTGTTGTAGTGGTTAGTTATAACATACTGAAGTATATTAGATTAGTTTTGCCAAAATGTTTTTCTTTGTTTATTAACCTTTTAGATTAGTGTTAGAAAAAGGAGTTTTTAAATCGAAAGTTTAAGCGTTTCGTTCGCATTATTATTTTTAAATAGCAGCTACAACTCTTATAATTAGCTTATACAATAAATTATTTAAAAAAATACTTTAAATATTCGATTTGACAACTGTTCGCACACCCCTACTTTAAATATAAATTTATACCACTCTGATATATTACCAGAACAGAGGAAAAAAAAAT
This sequence comes from Listronotus oregonensis, assembly GCA_019359885.1. Taxonomy (NCBI): domain Eukaryota; kingdom Metazoa; phylum Arthropoda; class Insecta; order Coleoptera; family Curculionidae; genus Listronotus; species Listronotus oregonensis. The sequence goes on from JAHBCN010000127.1 coordinate 153,249, forward strand.
GGCTTCATTTTTTGTAGTTATACATCATTAAAAAAAACGTCTTGTACAAAAGTAGTAATGGAGACTCATTTTTTTTATATACAGAGTGACTCAAAAAAGGGTACCTTTTCTAATATAACACTGGGGGTGATAGTGTATTTTAGAACTGGTGGGTTCAAAAAATGTAAAATATAACTGAATAACGAACAGACCTCATGTGTTGTGTGTACAGTCTCCTTCAAAATAATATTTTCAAGCATTGACAACTTCTAACTTTTGGTAAAGCGTATTCAATCTTATTTGGAACAGCACTAAATTTGGGGTCCATTTAAAATACTGCATCACGAATTTAACTAAAATAGGAAAAAATATAATGATCCGTCCTGGTACTAGTCCCGGCCCGTTCAACAATCAATTTTTGTTAGAGAGAGATGGGCGAGTTCGGCGCGGATGGCATGGGAGAGACGAAGATAAAAGATGTCCATCCGAGATTGGGGGTTTGAAATTGTAGACAGGCCGGACTTTATTTACTATAAAGCAATAACTTTGTGTACGACTGTCGCAGCGAACTAACCTAAGCAGCTTTTATTAAAGAATCTAGCCGTAAAGTCAGTAAAAAAAAGTGTTTCGATTGAGTTAATCTCGCTTTTTCTAAAAAGGTCACCATGTGGGATTTATTCAGTAAAAATAAACAAATTTACCTTTTAAATGATGTTATTTCATAAGCCGAAAAAACAAATTTTAAAATAATCTGACCACTGTGCATTTTTTCACATCTAAAAGAAATAACACAACCGCAATTGGAAATAAATTAGATTTTTTTATGAGTAATATATTCTGATAAATTTTGAGTTGTGCATGTCAAATAACTTCAAAAAAACACACTGACACTTGTCACGTGATTACTGTTACAATAGCATATGTTTACAAAATATCAAAAAATAAGGTAGTTGATAAAATTCTCTTTTAAGGCAAATTTTCATAAAATTAAAAAAATATATATTTTTAAAATCAATAATAAATAATAGGATAAAAAATAACACGTTTTCTTGCAGAATTTAATAAGTAAAACTTTATTATTTTTATTAATGGTAAGTATACATATGCTTAATCTGTTTCTACTATCTTTTACTTTTATAACTCTTTCTATCCGTACTACTGCTACTGCTAGTTCTTCTATGTCTGGATTTACACTTGTTTTTCTTTCTTCTATCTTTTTTGTTATCGCTATCACTACTACTGGAATTTCGTCTTTGCTTGCTTTTATGTTTCTTATCTTTTTTGTATTTATCCCTCGATCTGCTTTCATCTCGACTCCTGTCCTGGTATTTAGATTTGGAGGGTTTGTCACGCTTTCTTTCTTTCTCGTAATGTTCTGCTTCTGAAGAAGAATAGGAACGGCGACTATTTTTATCTTTTTTATTTTTATGTCTGGATGCGCTTCGACTTCTGCTTCTGTCCCTGTATTTTGATTTGGTACGTTTCTGAGATGTTTGTTCATAATCACTATCAGATGATTCTGATTTGTGTTTATTTCTTGTATACCCATCTCTCTGTCGGGTACGGGAATTTCTTTCATCACTACTTACAGGCGATTTTTTATAGCTTTTATATTTTTTATCTTTAATACCATCTTTATTATCTTCTTCAGAATTTTCATCAAAATTTTCGGAATATTCTTTTTTAATGTTATTGGATTTGGAAGCTTCCTGCTTGATTCTAAATTTTTCTAGTTTTTTATCCGATATTTCCAGATATTCTTCATACTTGGCATTATCTATTAACAAAATAATATTAAAAATGGGTAATTCTTTATTAATATTTTAAATTAATATTTTTATCGCTTTTTTAAAATATAAAATTGAAATTTTCCTAAACTTTTTGTCGAAACTTGCCTGCAACTTAACTTTAAATTTAAGTCAAGTAGTTTTAAAAAAAAACTGGCAGTCGTTTTGTTACAATAAATTGTATTAGCAAACACGGTTCTTTCCTTTTAGGTGTTTTATTTGACCGACAAGAGTAATATGGTAAATACAGCGAATAATTAACAAACACAAAGGTAACATTTTTTAGTAAAATATAGCCCTCATCAATCAAATTGTCATCTGCAAAAAAAATGTAAAGGGTCAAAAATATAGAGCTTAATAAAATAACTATAAAAATATGTTCTTTGTCAAGCATAACTTGTAATTTTTTTTTCAATTTTACTTCTTTACAAATTTTGTTGTTGTAACCCCATGACAACATACATACGATCTAATGGAAGTAAGATCTTCATCCAAGAAATTATTGGACCAAAATTTCATTTAATTTTGCAAAATCCGACAATTTATTACGTTTTTATTGTATTTTTTGCTTCCACCCATTGCTACGTCTACAAGTCAGATACTCCGGTAAAATAAAGACCTTCTTGTAAACCACTTTAACATCAAAGTTGGTTCAATCTGGTTTTTGTGCTTTCTTGGAATTTTTATTAAGAATTCTTGATTTCGAAAAAAGGTGTTAACGTACGTCCAAAACTTGTAGGTACAATTTATCATAATCAATACTTTTTGGCCAAAGATTAGACTAAATTTCTATTTAGTTTAATTACTGTGTTTTTTACTAACTAAAAAAGTTCATTATCATACGCCCATGGCTTAACCCTGAGGGTTTCTCCTAACTAATTTTAATAGCAAACTTCTTTCCAATTAATCATAATGTTTGTTAACCCAAAAGAAATGTTTTATCAAACACATATGATTCATATATCTGTGAAAATCTTGTCATAACCAGTTTAAGACATATATCTTGTTTTTAAATATGATTTTTTTTTCAATTTTAACCCTTATGCCTATGACTAAAATAAGGTTTGTTCCAACAAGCATCCGGTATCGTTTCGAAATCGTTTCTGAACTGTTTTTTGGTGCGCTTCGACGCATGCGCGGACTTAAAATAGTTTCGTGACGGTACGAAAAGTAACAAACGTTGGATCGCTTTGCGGATCGTTTTCGGGACTGTCAAATCAAAAGTTTTTAATTTTTTTGTTTTGAAAATATAACCCTACTTTTCTACTTATTATTTTTGTGATCAAAGTTAGTAAATATCACTCATAATATCGTCACTCATCTTTAAAGATAATTAAATTTAAGGGTGTGCTTAGGAGGTGTAAAAATTAATGCTTTTGAATTATTAAACAAGCGAGGAAATAAGAAATGCTAAAGCACGTTGCAAGCTATTCGCTAAATAAAGTTAGGATTATGCAGAAAAATTAAATTAAGTTAAAATAAGTTAAAGTCACACAAGAAAAGATAAACATTATGTGATCAAATGGTTTTAATTATACACATAAATTAAAAATTAAGTTAAGTTAAAAAGATAACCAAATTTTAACTTTCTTAACTTATTTTAATTTTTTAACCTTATCATAAAATGAAATAAACGTTTCCTTTTTAAAATAATTAAACTCCCACACAATAACATCATAAAATAGGCTTACAGAAACTCTTCTTTCCTATGCGTTATAAAAAAATGTAACAAAATTATATATTTTTTAGACAAATATTTATTTAAGAAGTTAACAAATTACCGGACAGCTGCCAGAGAGTGCACCAATAAAATAGAAATCACGAAAACCCTATTAACAGTGATTTGCCCTACGTATGCTAAATTTTATTGTTATTTTTAAACTGATTGGCATGTTTTCACACAAATGTCTTAATTTATATTAACTTAATTTTGGTTAACTTAACTTAACTTTTTTGCATAATCCTACCTTAACAGTAAACATATGAAGATGAAATATGAAACAATAAACATAAAACAGCTGTTAAAAATCAAAAATCCAGTGCCAAGATGCTCAATGCGCAAGTCAACCCAAACAGTTTTCAATTTAGGCCATGTATCAGAATTACCGTTCTGAAACCGTAACATAAACAATCCCAAGTTTTGTTGGTACACAAACAGGATCGTCCGATAACCGTCACGTCTCTGTTGGAACGCACTTTAATCACTGCGCATGAGCGTAATCGTTCGGTGACGGTTTTTCGACGTGCTGGAACAAACCTATAATCTGCCAGAATTAATATTTTCTATTATTTTTTTATACCAAATTTGGTAACATCTGTTTCCCCTTAAAAATGTCGTTAAGATTGTTCAGATTGTTATTTACATTCGCCTTCACTAATTTATATATCAAATTAAGGTTCAATTCGGATTATGAGTTCCCTTGAGACAGAATCACATACATACTAACAGACAAAAAGGTCATTATTATCTATTTCATATGCAGATATAGTTGAACAATAAAAAAGTAATAAAAATAAATTATTAACAAAAAAAAAGTAAAATATACTTATTTTCCATACAATGTCAAGGTATGTACATACCGAAAAAACAAACAAAAACATTCGTTCTTGTTCACTTTCTTTGTATGTGTTTTTTGTTTATTGTTCGCTTTTTCTGCCTACATAGCACAACCAAATGTTTGTTTACTCTTGTTCGACTAGTTGGAATAGTTATGGATGACCATTAAAACAAAAAATTCTCTTTGATGTACCGACGTCCACTGGTACATGTGTGAACAAGAACAAACAAACGTTTGTTCGCTGTTTTAACTGTCTACACTGAAGAAAAACGTTTGTTTGCTGATGTTTGTTCTTGTTTGTTTTTTCGGTGTGTACATACCTTAACAAATTATTTTAATCTGGGTAATTTATATTATTTATCGATTTACAATTTCATTCCCTTTAATAAACTCAGAACTGCTTGGAAAAATTAAAAAATATATATTCAATTAAAATATATCTTAGATGCCTACTTACCTAAAACTATATTTTTTTATTTAAAGTTTTAAATTTATAGATACTGAACCTTAAAGCATTGTTTTATTAAGTTATATCAGAATATTAATATGAAAAATATAATTGATTGATTACTTTTAATATTAATATGGCGCTTTTTACTCGTCATAAATAAAATTGCTTCTTAGTCTACAGCTAAATGAAACTTTTGTTTTATAAACCTCTCAAAAAATATTAGTGTTTTAAAAGTAAAATAACAATTAAAAAGTAAAAAATCTTCAACAAACCTATAGTGTTCAGTATCCTTGCAAAAATTCTGGTCATAATAGACCTATTTTTTTTTCTTTACCAGAAATAGTTTGCTATTTAAAGAGACAACACAAGTTTAATGGAGATACTTACTTAAAATTTTTGATCCCTTAGAAAACTCGTCCTTTGTAACAGGTACAACCATAAATTCATTAAGATTTACTATTTCTCCTTTGGGACAAGTTTTAACTATCACTCTTCCAGCATCTTCATCGAAACCTTGAACCTAAAATTATATACAATGTTTAGCTTTTCTATTCTCTGTTAGATCATTATATAACTCAATTATCAATTACCATTGAATTTTTATTTTTTAGTAATCAATAAATAATACATGGAAAACCCCATTATAAACTACACAAATTATAATTAGTGCGCGAGGTAAATTTAGTATAAATATAAATAAAGCTACCTAAATTCGAGCCTTATCATCTGCAGATTGACATAGAAGATGTCACAAAAGCGTTTTCCAAAAGAGTCAAAAAGCTTCTAAATAGGACTAATGACTGGAATCCGAAACTCTTGACTCTGGAAGTTAAAAATAAAAGCAAACTATTGCAACTGAATATTTAAGAGTAGGCCATTAGGTTTATAAATTTTTAATACCACATCTTCTTCTTCTTCGCCTTCTTTTCTGGGAGCCGTCTAGATTTACTACCGGTGGCAGCACAGCCTCTTGAGCTTTTTGTGCCTAATCTCCCATTATCTTTTATACCAATCCTCCCATTAGTCTTGTTCCTTCTACAAGTCTGTATAACCCCGAGACTGGTTGGTTGATATTGTTACGGACTTTAAAAATATCTGTTTAGTTAACAGAATTGTAGAAGGTTAGCATTATTTTATTTAGGTTAATGATTTATTTGAAATAAATTACCTAAGTTTTTTCCTTTTTCGACGGCCATTGCGGATTATCCTGAGGGCACTGGAGACATCTATTTTACACTTTTCTTGCATCCTGTAGTAAAAAAATTCTTCCAGCTAATTCTAGATTTTTCCAGACTTTTCCACATTACTATATAAAGCGCGAAGGAAGTCCGCACGGGCCAGTTTAGTTTTAACTTTCGAAGAGAATAGAAGTTGAAAGACAGTTAAAGGTTAAACAGTTGTCATATTAAAATGTCGTTTTTAATAAATCTGCCAAGTGACTTGCTTATATCATTAAAGGGCGTTTTTTGTAACTTTTCGCCCTAGCACAATGGACTATATAAACTATTATAACAAAATAACATCATGGAAGCTTACCTCACAATAGTTGCCTTTTTTGTTACCAGCTATAATTTTTGCAAAAGCTCCTTTAACAAGAGTAAGTTCTTCGCCATCTTTATCAACAGCTTTTTTTGTGGGCATTTCAGACTGAACTACCTTGGTTGCTCCTAAACCAAGCCCCTTAGGTCTTAACTCTGGAGCACTAAGAGCACTAACTGACTTTGAAGAATTTTTACCAACCGCCATGCCTTCTTTCCATCCCATTCCCCTTAAAAGCGCAAGACCATAATCACTAATGGGCACAGATTCATAATCTTCTAATGTTGGTTCTTTCTCACCTTCCAATGATAGTGTATCGTTATTTAGGGGAAGAATTGCAACTTTGTTTTCATTTGTGGTATTTCCTGCTAGTCGATTTTTAGCCTCTAAAAAAAGTTTAACCCGTGAAAAATCAAATTTAAAAAATAGCTTTATTGCCATAGGATATAAAAATATCATTGACAAAACTATAGTCATATACTAATCCAATAATAAAGATAAAAAAAAATTAATTTGATCAAAAAATAAAAATACACATATTTTAAAAATCAAAAAGACAACCATGATCAGGATGTAGTTAAAAGTAAAATTTTAAGTAATACTAAATAAAATAAAACAGTTTCGCAGACTATTTACAGAACCATATCAGACAAAGCTAGTACGAGTTAAGTATTATTAAAGATACAATACCATAGACATTCCTTCTGCAAATAAAGGCAATGCAATGATAGTAATAAACTGCACTACCTATAATTATAAAATAGTGTTTTACTTAAATGGAGGTAATTATACAAAAATAAACCATGACCCAACTGAATGTATTAAAACATAACATTTAAAGTAAAATATTTTACTGACACAGAAAGATTTAAACTTACACCATAAATTAGTAAAAGAAGTTACTTTACTTTTACATATCAAAATACATAAATCCAATTAACTGTTGCATCCTATGATTAGTTGTATGAACTCATCTATATATCCATTAACAAAATTTGTAGTTACTATTTTAGATAGTAATAAAATTGAATTTGCATTAAATCCTTTTAACATTTTTTGAAAAAATTATCACGCACTGACATAGATCCAAAGCTGCCTGCTAGAAATGGAGCATTTAATGAATGCCTCTGCCAAAATAGACTCTTTATCCAAACTTGAAGCATTCTTAGTACAATATAAAGAAATAAACAAATTTTTCTGCTATGAACTGTTGTGACTTATAAAAGTCACCACTAAGATTGATAATAATTTCAGAGCCTCATTATAAACAACTATTATGATATTTTAAATATAATCTAAAACACATTTACAGTCAGTCAGTTGAGCCACTTGTGGACTTAATTAAAAACACTAAATTTAACAGTGTCATGAAAGTCCTCGCAGGTTTAATAAAATTAACTTTAAGAACCCCAAAATAATGTTATACCGATAAATAACTTCTTAAAGTCCAAAGAGCTAAGTAGGACTTAAAATTACTAAAGGCCGAGTGATGAACGCCTTGTTAAAGTTAGCAATGGACTTAGCAATTGTTAAAAGTTAACAACGGTTTAGAATGTTTAACAAAATGTCATTGTCAGTGTTATTCAATGATTTTAGTAGGCAACCTGTCAAAATCTGACATTTTGTTAAACATTCTAAACCGTTGTTAGCTTTTAACAATTGCTAAGTCCAATTGCTAACTTTAACAAGGCGTTCATCACTCGGCCGTAAGAGTGATGGTATTTCAAACATTATATTATAACCACATATAGTCACATTTACACAGCCACATCTGCATGGGTGTGGGTTCAATTAGGTTTCTACTTTTTACTTTGCGCGATTTAGTTGCTGTTAAGCATTAACTGTCCCTTAAGTTTCAAATGTTTCTTGCCCCAGCTAAAACTTGTCCTTAAGGGTCCCTTAACTTTAAGTTTAGGATGTTCTGTACTTAATGATCCCTTAAGTAATTTAACATTGGAAGGTTTGACATTTGACAAATATTTTGTTTATTTTGATGATGGTTTGGATTTTGATATTATAAATGCGTTAAATATTTCCATAATAATTTACAAATGCTGAATTTTAATTACTTTGTATCATTTGTTAGGTTTATTTTTATCTTTTTTTATTCCTATGGACATTGCTTTGTTACTTAAAAAAAACTATTTGACGAGATGACTAATCTGACGTTTTTTAAAAGGTTCAGATTAACGAAACATACACTGCTCAGCTTACTTAGGCAAATCAAAGATGAGCTTGAGTTTGAACATGACAAGTTTGTATTAGCATTTAAATTTTTAATAGTTACTTATAAATTAGAAATATTTGAATTTGTTTACATAAATTAATGAAAGTTTTTTTTTGTTTTCAATTATTTGTTTATATCTCATAATTATTGACACTAATTGTTTCCTTTATATGGCCGTAATGTAAGGCGCCCTTGATCTATTCTTTTCCATTTTGTTTCAAATTTTACAACAAAAAATCACCGACTTTGTATTGTAATGTCCAGAAAATGAAAAAAAAAATGTTTTTGAAAGTTTTACCGTGATGCCTTGACATGACAATTTTTGAGAAAAATGTTAAAGATTCAATATTTACAAAAATTTAAGTAAGGTTACTACTATCATTTAATTATATACAAGTTAGAAAAGAAGAAATCTATTATCAATCTATTTATATTATTCGCATTGTAAAGGCCAATAAGCAAAAAGGAGGAAGATGCAACATTGCCATTTTTCTAAGTACTCTTACTTAAGTTGAAATAAAAATCTAATTGTGAAAGTGAAAAATTTAAAGTTGCCCTTTATTTTAAGAGCTTTTTAGTAACGATCTACTTAAGATAATTTTGGTGCAACCGGCCATAAGTACATCAAATGATGTAAAAACACCCAAAATGCTAGAAATTCCATTGACTTCTATGGATACATGATAAAATCTTAAAAAATCTCGAAAATTCTACAAAAGCCTGTTAAAATTCCTTTAAAGAATTCAAAGCGCAGTAAAATTATTATATGAAATTTAAAAAAAAAATAAAATATTATGTGTATTTACATATTTTTCCTTAGTTAACTGATCCTTGTTTTGGAACGTTATAAATTTAATTTTTATGGCAACATATTGTAAACAATATTTTTCTAATATTGCATGAAGCAGTTGAAGTATTGCAAATTTGCTGGATGCGGAAGTGTTTTAATTTTCCTGGAGCATTTATTTCCTAAAGATACATTTGTAAAATTTTACTTATCAGACACCATGCTGATTTTGATGATTGTTTGCATAGGGTTTTTTTTTGCAGCTGATCACGAATCTAAAATCAGTTTTTTACTCCAACCTCTGGTTTTTGAGTTATGAGGCCTCCAAGTGTACTAACCTCAAAATAAACACTTCTTTCAGAAAATTCCTTCTTTTCAAAAGTGATTACAACCAAATGGGAACATAGACTGATTGGGCAATTAGGGGAAGTCCATTTATTACGTGAGGCATTTAGGGGAGGGGGGTCAACCACAATCTCACATGGGGGAGAGAGTGGGTCTCGGAAATTATCACTGATTTTTTTCCGCAAAAAACAGTGAAAAATTGCGAGAAAACTGGGTTAAATATGAGCCAAACATGTTCATCCACTAAAATATAAGTAATCCCGCACAAGCTAATACAATAAGCCAATCTTACACACTGATATTTTCTCATTGTGATTTTAGGCTACATTCTTAAGCTTTATACAGACCGAACCATAACCGTTGGCAACAAGCCGATGTTGCGGACAGATGTTGCACGTGTGGCGGATAACATTTCAACATCGCCAAATTGTTTTGCAGTAAAATATCAAAAAATGTTTATGTTGTGTGTTTCCCACCTTAAATGGGTAACATCGGCCAGTCTGTATTTATATTTAATGGCAACTAAATACAATTATTTTCTTTTTAATATTTAATGAGGTAGATAGTGATCTTCATTTTCCAAAATGCGCTTATTAAAGTCTTCAGCAAGTATTAAATAATTTTTTCTAATTTTGACATTTAAAGTGACACTTTTCAAAACTCATTGACGTTTTCAAATATCTTAGTTTTCATAACTAGTTACGAAAGGTAAAATTTTTCGAAAATAGTGATGAAAAGTAAGATATTTGACAACATCAATGAGTTTTGAAAAGTGTCACTTTAAATGTCAAGATTAGAAAAAATTATTTAATAACTTGCTGAAGACTTTAATAAGCGCATTTTGGAAAATGAAGATCACTATCTACCCCATTAAAAATTTTTAAAAAATCATATCATATTCAAAATTAGAAAAAATAATGGTAATTATTGCATATACGGTTTTCTTCTATTTTTGGATTATATGGTAAAATTTTTATATAGTCATATTCCAGTGTCCTTAGGGATTGCAAATATACTACCGGAGAAGAGAAATTATGTGTTTTAATATTTTTTATTTTAATTTGAAAATTTAAAATTACCATTGATTTTCTCCATATAATGCGAAAACTCCCCATTATGACAAGGAACGTCAGCGTGCAGTGTTGCCAAATCAGGGTCTTTTCGAATACGTTCCCGCATTTCACGTCTGAAATATAATTGGGAAAAATAAAAAGCCGCTTTAACTAACCAAAATTAACCATGACCAACTGTTTAGACAAATTTAAGAGCCCCTAGTCGGTCATGGTTAGTTTTGGTAAGCAAAGCAGCTTTTTATTTATCCCAATTATATTTTAGACAACCAGAATATCAAAATTTGATGGCCGAAAATTATTAAGTCCGGCAACACTGTTGATACTTATTTTGAATTTGACAATGTAGAAAGAATGTGTTATCCAGATATTAGATTTATTTCTAACCGATATTTTTTTAAATTTAAATTAAAAGTTGTTTTCCCGATTTTCTGCGTATTTTGTCAATAGATTTCTGTTTCTGTGTGTTATGTTTAACTAAATAATTATCAATTTATACGTTTTTACCCCGCCCAGCACTCAAATTCACTCCAAGATCCAGTAAGTTTATTTGGTTGAAAAAACAAAAATTAAACACAATTTCTCTTCTCCGGTAGTATATTTGCTATCCCAAATGATACTTAAATGTAATTTTATTAAAAAAAATTCATAAAATCCAAAAATAGCAGAAAACCGTATATGCAATTGTTACCAAAATAATGTGTGAAACGCATAGAAGTCTGCTCGTTACGAAAAATAGTGCTTTTCCCAACTGATCGCACAAATAACTATTTTACTATATTTGTACTTTTATTGAATAAGTGCTAGAATTTGTTTAAGGTAAATTGTGGACCAAAAATAAAGTATTAGAACCTATTAAATGGTTTCATGAAGCCCCTACTTTGAGGGATTAGAATAAGAAGAATACAGAAATAGAAAGAAAGCTGCATTAATACCAAGAAGTAATTTTTTTTAAACTAAATGTTCCGTAGTTGCTGTGACGCAAAAAAATCTTAATTTTTAACTTATACATGAAACATCTGTACCAACATGTTTCTCAATACAAGTTAGTAAATCCAACATCAATGTTATGAAGTTGTTAAGGTATGTACAGGGTTTTCATTTATATTTTGACACGCATTTACAACTATAACTAAAAACGATAGAAAAAAACTTCCTATATAAAAGTTTCATAGTTTTTTCTCTATTATCTTTTGACCATAATGAAAGAAACAAATGAGCATCAAAAAGTTAAGAAAAATGAATAAGTTAACTTTTTTCAAATGGAACACCCTGTATATTTTTATTTAGAATAAAAGCTCTTTTCATCCCCTTTTTAAAAATATATAATTTGTTGGTATTTCATTTAGCCTTATTGAAAATATTTAAGTTTTTAATTAAAAAATCAATGGAAAATAAAAATCAGCATTGCCTTGACTGACTTGCTTTGTTTATACGTTTTGACAGCACCTTGACACGTCTTGATATTTTTGCGTCGCTTCATTTATATCAAAAAAATACTTAACTATGGGATATACCGAAGATCAAAAACAGGAAATAATACGTCTTTTCTACGCAAATAATGAAAACATCTCGCAAGTTCGCTATGAATATCACCAACGTTTTCTCGGACAGCGAATACCTTCGAGAAACTCGATAACTTATATTTTTCGTCGGATTAGAGAAACAGTTAAAAAGTTAAAAGAAAAACGAGAACAGTGGCTACAAATGAAGAGCAAGATTTAAATATTTTGCTTCATTTTAAAGGTAAGTTTTATTTTAGAAGTAACAAAAAACAAAATCAAAGCGATTTAACTTTTTAGAAAATCCCGAAAGTTCAATTCCTTCCGTTTCAAATTATACAAACAAATCCTGGGGAAAAATTCACAGTACATTGAAGAAACATAATTTTCATACCTACAAATTTTTGCCAGTTCAAAATTTGATCGACGCTCATAAGATTCAACGACTTAATTATTGTCAAAAAATAATGAATTTTTTTTAACAACATTTTATTTACTGATGAAGCAACTTTCACTACGACGGGGATGTATAATAGAAAGAACAAGCATTATTGGGCAACTGAAAACCTTCACAAAATCCAAACTGTTAAGATACAAGGACGTAGATCTCTTCATGTTTGATGTGGCATGTTGGACAGTAAGGTTACTGGACCAATAATTTTTGAAGGACCTCTAACGGGAGATAGGTATCTGCATTTTATTCAAAATGAGATCGAAAATGTGCTTGAAGACATTCCTCTTCAGCAATACAGAAACATTATCTGGCACCAGGATGGGGCACCCCCGCACAATGTTTACCAGTAACTCAGTATCTTAGCGAGAAATACAGAATTTGGATAGGAAGGTATGGCACTATTAGATGGGCGCCCAATAGCCCCGACTTAAACCCTCTGGATATATTTTTGTGGGGTTACTTAAAAAATAAAATACGAAAGGCCAGAAAATATAAACGTACTAAGACAAAAAATTGAAAATAAAATAATGTTACTTAATAGGAACCGGTCCGAATTTGTTTTCAACGCGATTAATCGTAAGTTGAGGAGAAACATTTTCAAGTGCAGAGAAAATGGTGGAGGTTACGTCGAAAATTTGTAATTATTTATACTTAAAGATCGTAATAAATAAATCATTTGTTTTCCAAGGCAATGCTGATTTTTATTTTCCATTGATTTTTTAATTAAAAACTTAAATATTTTCAATCCGGCTAAATGAAATACCAACAAACTATATATTTTTAAAAAGGGGATGAAAAGAGCTTTTATTTTAAATAAAAATATACAGGGTGTTCCATTTGAAAAAAGTTAACTTATTCATTTTTCTTAACTTTTTGATGCTCAATTGTTTCTTTCATTATGCTCAAAAGATAATAGAGAAAAAACTATGAAACTTTTATATAGAAAGTTTTTTTCTATCGTTTTTAGTTATAGTTGTTAATGCGTGTCAAAATATGAATGAAAACCCTGTACAGTAGTCTCAAATAAAAATAATAATTAAGTAAATTATGTCTTTTTTTAAGTAATTCTAACACAATCAAGCAAAGATTAACATCTTTACACTAAAAATACTGAAAAATCTCCTCCAGTGAGATTAGAGGCGGAGGGAGTCGAGCCAAATCTCACGACATCCGACTAAATTGGAGGGATGGGTAAAAAAATTGCCAAAATAGCCTCACTTAATTAGTAAACGCCCCTTTACATATTAAGAAAAACAAGAAAACACATTTTTTGCTCATTTACAGTGGATGGGGAGAAAAAAGCTGTTTGACCTCCGGATTTTTTTGTACAGTTTCAATTTTTATGAAAATTTAGAATTAAGTTGCTTTTACCCTCTGTGCTTTTTATTTTTAGGGGGTAAAAACCACCCCTTATGCAAAAAACTTAAAAAACCATAGAAATAGACCTTATGTAAATTAAAAACAGCTAAATATGTAGAATGAATCTATTTTTATGTTGTGAGTTATATCTAACATTATATTTTAACGTTTCAACCCTTAAAAATTACCCCTAATAACGAAATTCAAAAAAAAAATTTTTCATTTTAAAATTATTTAATAACGCTTTTATTGTAGAAAAAAATATATTTTAACTGTTTACGATGAGATAAATATTTAACTACCATAACTCAACCTTTAAATAACCACCCCTTATGAAACAAAAAAATTTTTTTTTTTGACAAATTAAAACGATTTGATGATAAATAATTATAGTCCCAGAAATGTAGCTAAAAAATTGCAAAACCTCGCAATGTTTGTGTCCTGCATCAATTTGTATAAAAATTTGGAATTAGGCGCTTCTAACCAGAGCTGTCAAAGTACTCTAAAATAGTACTTCAAGTACAAGTACCAAGTTTTTGATTTTTTAAAAATTACTTCAAGTACAAGTATCAAGTATTCATTAAAATGTACTTGCATTTTCAATAAATTAAAAAGTACTTGAAGTACCACCCAAGTATTTATTGAAGTAAAACAAAGTACTTAAGTAAACGTACTTAAGTAAACAAAGTACTTGAAGTACATAAAAATACTTGAACTAATTAAAAGTACTTGAAGTAAAACAAATTATACTTGAGTAGTATTTTTTGTAAGGAAGTTAGAGGGTTTATTCCTCAAAACGGGGTTTTCTAACAACTCCTAAAAGATTTAAGGACTGAGCGCTACGTCATTGGAAAGTTGGCCAGTCGGTAAAAACTATAGTTAGGAAAACAAGTAGTAGGTAGTAGGGTTGCTAAGTGTCCCGTTTTAAGTCGGGATCTTATGCATCCGATGTCCGAAATAATGTAAAATTTTGTATGAAATTTTTGGCAACAGGCCTACAATGCCGTACTCGGGTGAGCGCTCGGGCCTTAAACTATTATAGGAAATATTGTTTTTTTTCCAAAATGGTTTTTTTCCCTGTGGTTGCCAACGGGTTGGCGTTGGCACCCGTTGGCATCCGATACATCTGTCAAAAGCGAGTGTTTTCATATGGGTACCTACAGCAGGTTGTCACTCAAAACCTATTCTTGGGAAATATTTTAATTTCCCATCAACACAAAGTCAAGTGAGAACAACCTAACTTCAATTTTGATGTCGTTTTCATTTTTTTAGTGGAAATTTTGTAAATTCGAGTACTTGGTTGATTTTTTACTTCAAGTACTTTTTATTTACTAGAAGTATTGTTTTTACTTCAAGTACTTTTTATATACTTGAAGTACTTTCTTTACTTAAAGTACTTTTTTTTACTTGAAGTACTTTTTTTACTTCAAGTACATAAATAAATACTTCAAGTAATTTACTTGGTCAAAACAAGTAAAAATCCAAGTATCTTCATAAAAACCAATCAAGTACAAGTACAAGTACCTCCTAATAAAAAGTACTTGAAGTAAAATACTTAAAGTACAAAAAAGTACTTTAAGTAAAATTTTACTTGAAGTACTTCAAGTTTTGACAGCTCTGCTTCTAACCCTCTACTTTAAATTATATTTCATGTTGATGTGCGCTGTTTGTTTTTTAAGGGTGAAAACTACCCCTAATTGTTAAAACCTATGGAATAACATTTTAAACCTTGAGATGGGTAAAATTTGGTTTGGATTAGTTGATTAATGATTGTTTTATGCTTTAGAGTACAATTTTAGAATATTTCAACCTTTAAAAATTAACCCTTGTTAGAGCTTAAATTAAAAATATATATATTTACCCTAAAAAAATGATTAATTTACCATAGTGATTTAATTTTAGAATGCTGTTGCTTAAAATATGTACTAATTTCATTTCGCTTATAAATCAACCCTTATTTACTCTTAAATTAAAAAAAAAAAAATTTATCCCCAAAAAATTAATAGCTTGACAGATTTAATAATTAAAAATTTTACTGCCTGAAATATTACCAATTTTATTCTTTTGCAAATTTTCAATCCTTAAAAACCACCCCTTACAACATTGCAATTCCTATAAATCAATATAATAGATATAAATAGTAAAAGAAAGTAGAATTCCATACAAAAATTATACCGGTGAAAGTATAAAGTATACTGGTTTTATAGAATATTATGCTCCAAAGTGCTCCAAAATAAGCTATAATTCGGTACCCTAGCATTTTTTTTGTATCCCCAGTATTGGTGGAGTTATTTTGAAGAAAATGGCTATTTTACGAAATTGCGGAAAATCGTTTTTTACTTCAAGCTCCAATTTTTCTAAAATTAAGCATTTTAATTTGGTTAAACTTCTAGAATGTAATAATAATACATATATAAAAAGAATCGCAGAAGTGTACGGATCTATTTTAATAAAGAGGGGAATTAGGGGGTTGTTTTTTGTAGAAAAAAGTAGGGGCCGACCGTATTTTTATCATAACTCGCTCAGTTTTCACGCTAAAAACTCTTTTTTGTTTTTATAAGAAAAGTCTTATTATATACTTTAAAAAAGACCTTATATGTTTTCCTTGAAAAATGCAAACATTTCCCGCTATTTGACTTTGAATCTTTCAAGTTTAACATTTGACGAACAAAAGCTAACCATTAACAAGCCGTAGCTTGGTCTGTATTGGTTGTAGAGAAATTAAAAAATAACATTTTTTTCTAGTTTTTTCTATAAGCTACAATTTTGTTCTCCAGTTTTTTTGATCAACAGATAATTTGAATCTTGTAATTTCGGTTTGTTTGTTTTCTCGTCTCTTAGCTTCTAATTTGATCAAGAAAGTTTTTTGATTATCTTTAACTGGAATAACAAGGGGTTGTTTAGTCTCTTCAACAGCACTACAAATAAAATCATATTAATAAACATATATTCAACTTAAAGTTTTGGACTTCTCTTTAATTTTAATTATGTCCTTCAAACATTTACTAACTTTATTCTTTTTTCTTATTTACATTATTTGATACTATATTTGTCTTCTTCGATAATTTATTAAATCCAAATGAAATTTTCTTCTGTTCCATCTTTTATTTATTGTTTTTGTTACACGACAAAAAGTCAGTTAATTATATTTTATAACCTAACTTTTTTCTTTCTTCTTACTTGTACTTGGAAATTGGGGGCTGTTATACCCCCGGATGGCTTTGCTCAGGCATTCGCCAGCTTGCCCTTACCCCTCCAAAACTTAGCAAGAGGCGAAGAAACCCTTCCGCATGAGTTATACTACCTTCTTCTTTCTTTTTATTGGGCAGCAAGAAAAATAAAGGGTTATGAAAGCGACATGAGCTAAATATCGATAAGGCTTGAAAAGATCTTCAAGCATACACCTTCCTAGAGGCAATTTTGTCGCTTTCCGTGCAAACAAGCGTGCGAGGAAGTAAGTAGGAGTTCAACTTTTCTCGCTCCGCATGCTGATATTGTAGGGAACTTTTCAATATTGGTGGGGGCCCTCTTGATAATAAAAAAAAATCAGTTTCAAATTTATAAAACTAAAATGAATTAACTCTACTTCCGGGTAAAAACAAAAACGCCTGAAAACACACGGGTTTTCTGCTTTTCTCTAATATTTTCCCGTGGAGCTGAAGCCTTGCAAAAACCGACAGAACATGTTTTTGAAGTTGCTTGATTGATTGATTGATAAAGTAAATACAAAGTTGAGGTTTTGTCCGCCTCGACACTGCAGCCTAACAGGGCTTGTTGTATCTCTTGTGTATTTGTTTCAGTTAAAAGGTTTGACACCTTGACAGGTGTAGAGCCCTTTTCTGTTTTTCTGGTCTCACCTCCTGGTGGTTAGTGTCCACCATAAAGGTTTGATTTGTTCTCCAGTTTTGTGCCAGGGCACTCATATATGATGTGAGAGGCTGTCTCTTCCTCTTCGTCACATAGTCTGCAAATGGGTTCTTCTCATAGATGCCCATAGTGTGCATATGTTTTCTTAGGGTGCAGTTCGGTTATTAATCCTGTACTATCCAATCTGATTCCTATTTAGTTTTAGTAGTTCACTTGTCAATGCTTTCGATGGTGAGTCCAGCATTGATTACTGTGATTTTCCCTTTGATGTGGTTCCAGTATGACTGATGTTGTGTTTGAATCCACCGAGTCATGTAGCCACGAACCAGGTTTTGGTATTCAAAACAGGTTCAGGCCCAATTGCTGCGGAGCCTACCTGATGGAGTAAATTTTATTTGCCCTGTATTCCTGTGTCCTGGCACAAAGAAATGTAACTTTGTTATTTACCAGGTTTAAAGAGCTTGCAAAGTAACAAGTTTCCAAATCAACCTTGAGTTGACTTTAATTAAATCCAATGCTTTTATCGCCCTTGATATCAGAAGATAGTAATGTCCCTGCCCTTATATTCCTTCCTCAAGTTTTCTCTCGCAGACAAAGTTCAATGGCAATAAAATTTCCGCCTAGTAAAACAGTGGCATATTTCCCCCGGGAAGCATAAATTAACCCTGGGGTTCATACCATGTTATCTGCCCCGGCTCCAAATGTATCTTGGATCCATCGGTATCCAACCAATTTCCGAGACTGACCAGGAGATCGATTCACTACCGCCCCAGAAATAAGCTTGGTTTTGTTATTCTGTGTGTATTTATCCATTTTGGCATTGTATCATGCCCATCTTAAATATTGGGTTTGTGATACTGCTCGTTTTTTCTAGCATAGTCCTAGGCAGCTCCAAAAAGCACCAGTTGCCGTTACATTTCCCTTTGTATGCCAATTTCCTCGCCTCCGCCTTAATAATTATACCAAGAGCGAGCATTAGTAAGGGTTTCCATGGTGAGATTAAGAAATTTTTTTCTGAAAAGCTCCCCGTTATATAAGACATGCTATCTTGGAGTTTGGAAAACTCCAGCAACTGCTTTTCTCTTTTATTTTTGGCAAAAAAGCTTGAAACAAAGGTTATCATGGGTCTTACCAACAGTGTTACAACCATTACTATGCGTGTTGAAATCCCAATTCTTCCCACAGCTCTTTTAGTAGCCATTAGAGCCATTTTGCCCTTATTAGAATCACAATTCTAGCATATGTGGATTACCAGTTAGAGAATCAGAGTTAATTCAAGTATTTACCTCCTGAAACAAGCCAAAGAATGCTGGTAGAAAAATGAGTCAATTTCTTAAAATCATCTATCAACTTCTTCGTCTAATATTTTGTTTAACCAATATTAGCGCAGTTTTCACAGGATTAACTAGTAAGGTTTTTCCTTTTGCCCATCCTCTCTCAATTCTCAGTGCTTTAAATTTTAACGCTACACAGGTTGTTTAGTATCTTCAACCACTACAAGTAAATAGTATGTCATCCATACATTCAACTGTGAAGTATAGATACTCTTTAATTATTCTGTCTCCACAGAGTTCGTCAACAACTCTATATTCTCCTACATTAGTTGGATATAATCCCTTCTGTGGAGTATTTTTGAAACCAAATGACACCTCCATTGTTCGTGAATAATGTTTTGCGACTCGTCATAGCCATTTATAACATTTGTTTATTTTTCACTACAAATGGTGTCAAAGTTAACATATGATGCAAGAAGTACCGCGGACCATTAGTTAAAGGAGGTTCGATATAAGCTTTCTCGAATAGTTCTTAAATTCAGCAAGTACGATATTCCTTGTATGTTAACAGTGCGATGATTCTTAATCCTTTTTCACCGTTGATGCATGAGCAGTTCTGCATGATTAATTTACTGACTGTATAAAGCATGTTGGTTTTTGTCGGAGTGGCCTCCTGTCAAGAGCAGTTTTCCCTGAAACCTGTATCAGTTTTATCATTTGTTTTTATCATAAAAGACGACTAATTTATCTCGGAAACTAAGTCCCCTTTGCCTGATAAAAGCAGTCCTTTACCCGCTTTAGAAATGAAACCAAACTTTGTTTGCTTCATTTGAAACATTTGTAAAAATTACTTATTGCTTGCAGGGAAGAGTTGCAAACAGTGGAACTGAGTTTGTTTTCCTGCTGTAGTAGCTGCTTGTTATTCCCATCGGAGTCAGTTGTTTTGTTAGCTATCTATAATGAAATAATAATTGTTTATCTGTTATCTATTTTTAAACGTTATTATTTCCTTTTGCTTACTTTTATTTTCGACAAACATTCTTATGGCAACGAATATTTTCGTAACATTACGTTTGAAGCAGTAGGTTCTTAATTTTTGAATCGTATTTTCTCTTGATCCTGGTAATGTGTTTGGATCCGAAAGAATTCCATGTTATCTCTCAGTTTCAATATTGTTCCATCTGTTTTTATTAGATGATCCAATAGGATGACGATTTAGACAGCATGTTATGGATGCTTGTAGCATTGCCAGTTGCCTCATTCAACTTCGGCAGATTTCCTCCGATGGTTATACTACCTTCTTCTTTCTTTTTATTGGCCGCAAGAAAAATAAAGGGTTATGAAAGCGACATGAGCTAAATATCGATAAGGCTTGAAAAGATCTTCAAGCATACACCTTCCTAGAGGCAATTTTGTCGCTTTACCGTGCAAACAAGCGTGCGAGGAAGTAAGTAGGAGTTCAACCTTTTTCTCGCTCCGCATGCTGATATTGGTCAGCGGGAACTTTTCAATATTGGTGGGGGCCCTCTTGATAATAAAAAAAAATCATGTTTCAAATTTATAAAACTAAAATGAATTAACTCTACTTCCGGGTAAAAACAAAAACGCCTGAAAACACACGAGTTTTCTGCTTTTCTCTCAGATATTTTCCCGTGGGAGCTGGAGCCTTGCAAAAAACCGACAAGAACATGTTTTTGAAGTTGCAGTATATGGCGAATCATACTAAGATCTGATTATGACCAACATAAGCTGTATATCTTATTCAGCTTGGTCAGAGTAGCAAAAACGAGAGGTGAAAATAATAGAGGAATAAATGTATAAGGAAAAAAAATATTACTTAAAAATTAGCTTTATTTCACACCGTTACAACACTATAAAACATTATTTTAAAGTTAGTAAGGTGCGTCTAAACCTGAGCACAGACAGACCGATCATGCACGAAAATATTCTTTTAAAATTAACATAAATTAAACGCATGTACTGACTGGGAATTCGATCCTGCCCGGCTCGGGTGTAAAAGCGGCTGTAAGTATTCAAGAACAAAAAATTGTTACAAAAATAAAAATGTAACTCATTTCCTACAGTAACAAATGCGCAAATAACGAGTGACCAAGCCTAAGTTAAAAAAAAGTTTGTATGAAAAATATTTTGTATAACTTTTATAGATAAAAACTATGTAAAATATGTTTAATAAAGTACTATGACATATATTATTTATTAAGAGTAAACACTCTATATATTTTTAAAAATGTATCTGTTATATATCAGTTTTAAAAGTTGGGAGGTTGTTTTTTTTTCTTTTAAAATTCATTCTTTGAGAATTATTGCCGCTGGCTTTTGATACTTCTAAAAGCAGTTTAAATAAATCCGAAATTATTTGTTTACATGACTATCTGTCTTACTTTATTTTAACGTTAAATATATTTATAAATATTTTATCAACTTACTAGATTTTCGTAGTTATAATGGTTTTATGAGACCTAAATTTAACATGGATGGATTTTAAGAATAATTTTAATTGATATTTTTATATTTAGAAACTGACTTATTTTTTGAATGACCGATTATGGTAATCTAATGGTGCATTCATAAACTTAAATATTTAATTATGACACATTATCTGGGTTACTTACAACCTGGAGAATATTTCTCTAATTGATACAAAAATAACAAAAAACATTTTTGCGTTTTGACTAGTAATATTTCATGGCTTATTATCACATATTACCATAAATTATTTCAACTTGGCTCCTTTTCCTACAGCATATTTCTAAAGTTTTTACATTTTTTTTTGGGTCACAATCGAAAGTTAATGTATATACCTTACATTTTAAAAAAACTGGGTAATAAATCTACAGTATTTACCTTTTCCACGAATTTAATACACATATATGAAAAAAAATGTGGTGGGCATATCTCGTTTTGCTGGCTAGTACTATGCCAGGAAATGAGAGTATAAAAATTCTTAGTGCCAGTAGTTTGTTCTTATACGGTAAGCTACACGGTACCATCTGTATCGGTCTCGGCTCGCGCAAAACTTTTTTTAAAAATGGTTAAACAACGGCATATATAGACTTAATGTAATTCTGAAGGAAAGGACCACGGTTAACCATGTCTTATGATCTGAAAAAAATACGAAATAATCTACGAAAGTCGGTGCAAGAATAAAAAGTTTTACCCCCTAGATTTAAGGCCTATGCTTTTGGGTCATTCCATTTGAAGTGAATCATGGTTGGTTGCTTGACCACTTTTAAAAATAATGAAACTTTTCAGGTTGTTTCCCCTATATCTTAAGAGAAACCAGTTTTTTTCCCAAGCAGTTCATTGCGATTGTAAGGGTTTACATACCCCAGTCCTGGATTTGTCAATAGGACATATAGGCCGCGGCCTAGGAGCGGCAGCGTCCTAGGGGCGGCAGATTTTAAAGAAAGCTCACTTAATTTCAGAGGATAAAAGTCAAACAAGTTTACCGGTTGTCTCATGGTTTTTTATACTAATATGTTAAATTCTCATAGAAACTCATTCACATCGAAAATTATCAATCCTAGGTATTTTTACTGTTTGTACCTATATTATCTATATTACTGTGTGAGTGATGGATGACAGCAGGGCGACGAAGCCTAGATCAAACTAACTACTCAGTCTCTCAACGTTTTTGAGGAATCAATCTCTATCTAATGTTTACCCTAACTTAGATATAGCTCTCCGCATCGCACCTTCCACTCCGGCTACGAATTGTTCTGGGGGAAAGAAGTTTTTTCTGTTTAAAACGTGTAACAAATTATCAAAGGTCTTCGTTGTATCAAGAAAAAATAAATTATTTGGTTAGTTGTGGTTAGAAGCAGAGATACACCATAAATTATGATGATATTATAGATGATTTTGTTATTAAAAAGTCCCGTAAAAATTGTAATTCTTGTTTCTTTAATACCCTTTCTTAATGACTAATTAATTCTTTTAATTAATTTAGTTGCTTTCTTACTACATATGGAAAATTATTATTTTAACAAGGTACATGGGGCGGCGGAAATAAAGTGGCCTACACTCGTTAAAAATATAAATCCGGCACTGACATACCCTTTCAATCGCAAAATCAATAAACTGCTTGAGTTAAAAATTTAAAAAGAATAGTCTTGAGACATAGGGGAAACAACCTGGAAAGTTTCATTATTTTAAAAAATGATGTTGCAACCAATTAATTTTTTTTGGACCACTTTACATGGATTGACCCTTTTATAATAACACAAACCAGTTTTCCAAGATTTGCAATCTCCGGTATATTCAAAAGACCACAAAAGCTGTAGCGTCTAATAAGTTATTCAGGGTGTTTGAAACTATCTGCATTGCCTCCTAAACCTTGCTAACTACGTAATACTTTATAGTTGCTATAAAGCCACACACTGAGGTTTTTGGAATTTTAAAAACCAGTTAAGGACCCACAAACATTGCAGTAGTAAACAAGCAATTCACATTTTTTTTCTAGTGTTTCTTTGTGCTACCTGAATATGTGTAATGAATCATGGAAAAGGTAAAACTGACTGATATTTAATTTCCAAAAAACATAATATAACGCCCAGAAGTTAATAATAGTTAAAAGAAATATAAACACTTCCGTGTTTACTGATTTTAAAGCTGGATTTTCTTCAAAACAGTTATTAAAAAAATATTCGATATCAAAATCTTTGAGAAATAAAAAAAAAATAACATATTTTCAAAAAATTTCGTTAGTTTTTAAAATATCCCAAAAACCTAAAAGTCTAAAATTACCAATTTGGAACATAAAGTAATTAAATATCAGATATCTTTCTATGTTCCAAAATTTTTGGCCACAATTCCTTAAAATTATAAAGTTACCAAGATGTGGTATATTAATTGTTTCTGCACCATTAAGATTTCATGTAAAGTTTGTCTATCGATCGTTTATATTTCGTCACAGGTAGCTAGCCGTAGCAAGCAAAAAGGTGGTGGAAATTTGACATTTGATATTATTCTTATTTCTATAATCGTCAGTGTTATTATATTTATGTTAATAAATGGAGAAAATGCACTAAAAACAAAATAAACCATAAACATTTTTAACCATATCAAACAAGCTGGAAAACCTTTATGGTCAAAAATTGTGACGAAATTTTATAAACGCCCGCCTAATAAACTCTACTTTAAATATCATATATCTAAAAATAGTCATTTATCCAAAGAGCTTCTCAAAACACATATGGCAATAAGGTTTATCATTTTGCTCTTTAAATGTTCCCTTGTTGAGTTGTTTCAGGCAAAATGCGCATACAAAATGTTCTGGATGGAATTTCCTAAACATGGCTGTAACGCAGCGTCCAGATATAGGTTTATGACAACCAGCACAGAGAGATCCTCGCTTTAAGTGATAGTGGGTTTCACAATAAGGTTGGCCCTCATGATCAAAGAAAGATCCTCCGATAAAAGGCTGTCGGCAATCCTAAAAAAGAAAATTAATTTACAATAGTTTTTTTGTATGAATAAAATACTAAAAATACCAAAAAACAATCTGCGATTAGGTCATAAATTTAAATAATTTTAATTATTGTTTTATTTAAATTTTAAGTTTTGTCATTGAAAAGTTAATAGGTTTCTTTTTTAAAAGGTTTTTGAAGTTTCTCTTTTGGCAAAAGAAAGCCACCAGGTTGGGTTGGAGAATGAACATGGACGTGTTGCTTACGGAGGATCATAGCCGATATACACAGTTGAAGGTTGTCAAAGAGCAATCAAGTTTTACATAATAGAAGGTATACAGAAGGAAACATACATTAAAGGATTACATTTTCATGATTCCATGTCCCCGGGTTTAAGTATTCCCTTATCTGTGATTTTTATTCCTCCAGACCAACGTAGTATTTCTTTAAGGCCTGGTACTTTCATTGTCACAACAATTTTAATTATGGAAATTATCCGGAAAATAATGTTACCCAATAATGAAAGTACCAGGCTTTAAAGTACTATCCAGACTAAAACGCCAGTGCTTCTCCCACAGTTTAACTTGGATTATAATGAAAATGTTTTACAGTCAATTTGTAGACGTTTTAAAATTTGTTGTTCCATATTCAATTCCGCGCAGCATAAGAGCGTAGGTATCACTATTAATTCGTCGTGAGTGAACTTGCTTCAGACTTTAATATCATTTGATCATGGTTATATTACAGAACTGTTCCTTGGTAATGAGTAAACCGCGGCCGTCGAACGAAAAACAGTGGCACAATAGAAAGCACAATGAGCAGCTTTCGTGCTAGAAAGAGCCAAACAAAGAGGCAGCAAAAAATGAGGAGGTTAAGGGTGAAACCGAGGCAGAAAAAATCGTATATAACTTTTAGGTTTTTAAAGTTTAAAGGACTTTTTTACTTATCTAATTATTTTTCTTTTAATAAATAAAAACGAATACTGCAAAACAACATCCTTTATCATTATAATTTGTTTTTTTTTTATGTATTTGACCACCGGTATCAATTATTAAGATTTTTATAATTAAAGGAAAAGAGGTGTTATATCAGGTAAGTTTATTAAAAATTATAATTAATTAAAGAAAATCTGCCAAGAATTATAAATAAAAACTTCCGAATAAACCATTTTTTTTAAATATATATAAAATAGAATAAACTGTCCAAGTTTCAAAAAGGTGTTTAGTAAGGTTAATCCATGTTTTTTATGGTATTAAAAAAAAAATAAAAATGGAAATTAACGAAAATTTAACAGTCTGGCGGACATTACTTATTTTTGGTTAAGTTATTGTTTTATATCACCTGATCCGAGGTGTTTTATGACAAATCCTTTTGTGCTGCCACAGCTTGGATAACTTCTTAAATTGTTGAATTATATTATATCGGAATTCAGTAAGAGAGAGTTATTGCCTTAAACGTGTTTTTAATGTACATAAATAATTAACGATTCAAATATTAAAAATGTTACTTTACATTTTTAGGCATAACAGTGTACACTTGATAACGTAAAGAGAAGTAATATACGTCCAGCGGTTATTGTCCATTGCTCAAACATAATCGTCGAATATTTTTGGTAATTATATTGCCAACATTTTTTCATTATTATTTTTTAACTGTTTCCTATATACCTAGATGTTAGACGCTGGATGGCAAATATTTAGCCGTTAACTTTCTGCTTATAATATGCTATACATCGCTTCAACTATACAGGATGATTAGCCACATTTTGACCAATAGGTACCATTTTTATTTAAAGTTTTTGACATATGGTTTAAATGTAACATTTGTAGGTTCTTTTAAGAAGCGCTAGTAAAAGTTGGTTTCGGATAAACAGGGTTCCCCATTACAAAATGTCAGAACAATGTTACTTTTATTAAAACGCAAAATCCTGTAAGTATATTATTGAATTTTTAGATTTTCCAGACAAATCTAAGTATTTTTCGTGTATAACAGTTTTCGAGATATTCATCGCATTTTGGGACTTTTAAATTGGGCTAATATTATTGGTTTTAGGAATCATATTATGACAGAAACAGAATTAAGTAACTGTCATTTTTTCTAAAAGTTTCGACTTTTCGCAATCATAAATCTGTATAAAAATGGGCTATGCAGAACAAGAAAAACTTGATATTTTACAGTTTTACTTAAAGTGTAATAAAAATAAGCGTTTGACAAAACAAAGAGCATACAGAAACCGTCAAACAGCAAATGAAAATAGTTTTGTTAATGTATTTAAGCACCTACAAGACTTTAAAATATCGCAGAGGAAGAAGGCTTAATCGTAGTATGGATGAAAATAAAGAGCTTAATATCTTAATATATTTCCAAGGTAAAATATTAACTTGATATCTTTATTTTTCTTAGTTAGTATTTATTATTTTTTAAAAAATCTATCACATTCCATTCCCACTGTTGTTAAAACTTTGGATATAAAATACTGGAAAATACAAAATACGCTGAAAAATATAAATTTAGACCTTTTAAATTCACCAAGGTTTAGTTTTTAGGTGAAGATAATAAGCGGGAAAGACTACAATTTTGCCAAATTATGCTGAGGGAGCTGGAACGAAATCCAATTTTTTTTACGAAATTGTGTTGACCGATGAATTAAATTTATCAACAAGTGGCATCTTTAACAGAAAAAAATTGCCACGATTGGTCCCAAACGAATCCGCATCAAACAAAAAGTATAAAGTCGTCGGGTCGAAGCTCCATTAACGTTTGGTGTGGTATTACAAATATTATTTTGGGGCCCTACTATATGAAGGGGACTTAACGGGAGGAAGATAGCTTCAATTTCTAAACAACGAAATTGAAGGATCGATCCCTTAGTTCACGTAAACAGGTTGATTTGGCAATAGGATGGAGCTCCTCCACATAACAATCAAAGTGTAAGGAATTATCTGAACAATAAATATCCTAGATGGCTAGAAAGATATGGAAACATCAAATGTCCACCAAACAGCCCAGACGGAACTTTAATGGACACGTTTTTTTGGGGTACGATTCAGGGCAGTCTCTTTGACAACATTCCTACATTTCCAAACATCGAAGTCTTGCAGGACGCACTTATGATCTCAAGTTAATGCTTTAAAAAACTATCCACTTATATTAAGCTATGCAGTGAAGAACTTGTTACAAAACTAAAACATAACTAAACTAAAATAATTGATTAAAAAACTTATAATTTTATTAGAAAGAATCTAATTTTTGCTTTTTCGATTTATAAAACAAAACAAATTATTTAAAACAAAAAAAATGCAAAAATTACATAAATAAAAAATTATTTTTCCTCTTATGTACAGAAATTTTTGGTCAAAATCAAATTATTCTTTATTTTTCGTGTTATCAAAAATATTTATGTACCTTTTCATCTAGACAAGTAACTACAACTGACCACAACTAACCACAATTGGCAAGTATCCACTAAAATTATTATTTTATATTCACAATTATTTTGTGGGAACAAAAAAAAATAATAGATAGAATTTAGGTTAGCCAAAATCAATTATTTTTATAAAAAGTTTCACTTTAGAAGAGAGTTAGTTTTAAATATCCTTTATAATACAAAAATTAATAAACAATTCTTAAAACCTTATAAATTAATTAGGTATACTTTTTAAAATTTACCGTAGTATCTCTAACAAATTACGAAATAAGATCAGAAAGGCAAAAATTAACTTTTTTTTAATAAATTTATAAAATGATACCGACTTTCGTTCAAGAAAATGGAGGCCATTTTGAACATTTATTAACCAATTAGTTTATTTCTTTACTCATACTGTTCAATTATTTCATTTCGCCGATTTGTTTAAATTTTTATTTATTGTTTTAGTAGGCTCTGTTGTTTAGTTTATTTAAATTAACAGAAATTATAAAAAAAGCCGATTTTCAATTATGAATATCTCGGAAACTGTTGAAGATAGGTATAGGATATTAGACACGCAAAACACTTAGACTTGCCTGGAAAATCCAAAAATTCAGTAAAATACAAGATGTCCCGTTTTAGAAAAAGTAACATTGTTTTGACAATTTGTAATAATAATTCTGTATATCTAAAACCAACTTTAACTAGCGCTTCTCAAAAGGACCTACAAATGTTAGATTTAAACCATATGTCAAAAACTTTAAATAAAAAAGTTACCTATTGGTCAAAATGTGGCCAATAACCCTGTACAATAATGTTGGCGCTAAATTTCGTCAAGACATAGCAGTTATTACTAGATTTTAATGTTAATCTAAAAAGACTTCATCTTTAATTCGCGCAGAAAACCACTGGTTTATTTTTAGTCTCAACGAAACTATACTATTTCATTTAGGGTTAAAAAATTTTCGAGACATTTTCATTTCTGGTAACAAATAACCTACGCAACTTTCAATGCATTAAAAATAAAGACTATATACATATGCCAATAGGCATCAATTAGGTCTCTTATGTGGGGCGACATGTGCACACACCCACAATGTTATTGTATTATGCATTTTTTTGTTTTTCTTTTTTATTTTTTTATTTTTTTGTTATTGAACTACAAAAAAAAAACAACAAACTTGACTCAAATACATGTTGCTAGCTTGTTGAGTGAAATGTTAAAAATAAACCAAAAGTTTTCCTCTTGAAATCATAAGCGAAAGTAGCACGGATAACAAATAACCATGCTGATAGCTAGCAACAGGTGTCTATTTGTTGTTTTTTTCTGTTTTTTTTTATTGTTTTATTTTGTTTATTTCTTTTCTTTTTTTAATTATTTATTTTAATAAATTACAAATATAAATAATTTAGTCTTATTATAAGAGATTTTTCTTATACTAGGAAGTATTTAGGGTTTATATAAAAATTCGAGGGATTTGGGGGCATTCACGGAGGGCATATTAGGGGGCATTTATTCGTCCTCTTCTTCATCTGCTCCGATACATTTGGGGCATACAGGTTTTCCTTCCACTGCATAGAATGATTTTCCTTGTACTGGCTGTTTGCAGTCCTGGTTGAGGCAAACCATTTTAGTGGTTATGTATGAACGTCAGAGGAGATTTAATATGAATTTTTTTTAACAATTTTAAATAGGTCTTATATTAAATGTCCTCAAATTATAATCATAAGAACTGTTATTTTACTAAAATTTGTATTAGGCTTAATAAAATAACATTGTTCTTAAGAGAAACGGCTGCTTAAAATCATTGAGACACAATGATTAAAAGATGGTTTATTTAGTTTTTTTTTGTATATTAGCTAAATATATTTGTTTGTTTTTATTTTCAGAAAAAAATAGTTACTTAATTCATAATAAGAAATTTAAAAATATTAATTTTTTTATAACAATGGACAAATTTAAATTTTAACTTGTGGCTTTTTTAGAATAGTTTTTACCAATATTTTTAAACTTTATTAAAGAACATAAGAACTGATTAAACATATAGGTTTCTGTCAAAGCTTATAGAAATTTTTCTCCAAAAAAGAAACCTTTGTATTTTTTTAAACAGAAATTTAGATTTTTTTAAAGTTTTTTTCCACCCATCACCTTTTGATACTTACCCTACAGACAAAACAATCGGGGTGCCATTGACTGTTTAGAGCAGAAATATAATTTTCCATAATTGCGCGGTTGCATGCCCCGCATTTTGGAGCGAACATGTCGAAGTAGTCATCGCGACAATAAGGCTTTCCTTCACGTTCGTGAAAACCTTCTTCTCCAAACGGATTACCACACTGGGCGCAAAAGAAGTGATCCATATGCCAGGTTTTTTCTAAAGCGGTAACACATTTCTGAAAATAGGAAAAAATACATTATTCAGCGATTATTAACATGATCTTTTTATCATACATCCAAAATGGGTCCATTGCAGTAAGCACATCTTGGGCTGAATAAATTGTGGTAGTCTGGTTCGCAGTATGGCTTTCCTTCACGTTCAAAGAAGTTTCTGGTACCCAATTCTTGAGTGCAGTGCGCGCAAGTAAAGTGCTCTGGATGCCATGTTTTTCCCAAAGCGGTGATAACCTGGCCTACGATGGGTTTTTCGCAGGCGCTGCAGCATCCCTTCTGGCTAGTGTTGACTCCTTGACGGCTCATATCTGCTTGAAGGTTATCAAGCATAGAATCCAAATTTGCAGGTGGTGGTGGGGCACCCTGGGATTGAGTTGCTTTGGTAGGACGCGCGTATTCTTCCTTAACCGCTTGTTGCGGACCTTGATTGACCTAAAAGAAAAATAAAAAATTTAGATACTGGAAACTACCCGATTTATTATTGAAAAAACAAACATCAAAATAAAAAAAAACATCTACTGCAAAAATTTACGACACTCGTCGAAATATAATTATTAAGAAAACTAACCCGGTTAACGTTGGTGCTAAAACTGATTTTTCAACAGTAAATCCTGGCGAGGTAAAGCCAGGTTCCTACGCAATCCCCACCGCGTATTCCCGATTCCCCAACAACGATTAAGAAGACGCCGATGTTATTAAACGAATCCCGATTTAGAAAGTTATTAAGAAAAAAGATAGAAAACATAGTAACGCGCTAAACATGTGGCGCTTCTCAAAAATTTGTAGGCTATTTGTGGAACGCTTTTTAGGTCTTCTGTGTCACACGACTGGTTGTTTGGGTTTTTCGATGTTATCATTTAGTCCGGTAGCTGGGGCCTGAAAAACCAAGTTATGTTTTGACAGTAAGCGATATGCTCGGGTAGTTTTTTGTAATGTACGGTAAAATTAATACTTTTAAACAATTAAAACATATTTAGTTAGCTTTTTGATACATTGTCTAAAAAACAAATCCTTTGGTTCTTAAAACATGTTTTACAGAACAGGCTGTTCAAAAGATAAGTAACGAATATAATTCTTATTGGGGTACATAATCTGATCTTTAGTAAAAATGGACGGTGTAACAAAAATAAATATTTTTTACTTTTTCAGAATGTGTTAATAGAAAAAAATAGGTCTGATACCTTATTTCAGAGGGTTTATTTTGATAGCAATCAATTAAAAGACACTAAAAAAATATGGCACTGCACTTTAAACGAAAAATATTAGATTTTATGCTAAAAAGCATTTTTTTTTTTGTAAGATAATGTGTGTATTTTTTATACATATATATATATATATATATATATATATATATATATATATATATATATATATATATATATATATATATATATATATATATATATATATATATATATATATATATTACTTTATCTAACAGAAAGATATCTTTGATGGCTATTAGAGTATCCGCCATAACTAATTTTAACATAATATATGACAACCACATATAGCTTTTTTTAGAAATTTTATTAAAAATAAAAATCAAACACAAAAAAGGAAAAAAAAATTATTATATTATTAAAACCAATAAAAAAATAGGGCAAGACTTGAACAAAGTTATTTAAAAACTTACCTATTTTAATTAAAAGGTTTTACAAATAGCATATAATAGATATACTAACAAAAATTATATTTTGCAGTAAAAGAACATTTTAGGATGAGTTGAAACTTTAAACTGTGAAGACAAACAAAAAAAGCAAAATTAGTATATTTTATGTTTTTAAATCAATTTTTTTTTTCGCAAAATGCAATGGAAGTGTAAAAAATTGATAACGGACAAAGACAGAACTGCCCAAAACGTTGTGTAAAGAATTAAAATAAAGACAATGGAAGTTTAAAATTCTTTTTGTGTTAGTATAGAATTTTTTTGATATCCGCGGACACTTACCTTATTTTAAATTAAATAAATAATATTAATAATTGTTGGCCATGCGCTGTTTATTGTAATATTTTTTATACTTTTCATTTATTTTCTTAATTTTAAAAAATTTTCAATTAACATAAACCAATGTGCATAAATATTAATAAAAGTTTAAAGGGTACAGTGATAAGTGATAAGTAACCGCATTGACACTGACAGGTTTATAAATTAAACAATTCACAATCAGTAGTGGCAACAGTGCATCAACAGCATCGTAACAACAACGGCAACGAAACATTCAGTTTATAAATTGCTAGTTATGCTTAATAAAGCGGGAGTGGGGAACATTAAAATATGTATCTGTTATAGTCAATTCTCGAAGCTCCAGCGTTCCTAGGTTTGACAAATCAATCTTCAGGTCTGACTTGAAGTCTTAGTCAAAGCCCAAACAAATGAAGTTTTTCGGCCTCCGACTTAAGAATTTTCGTCAAAACTCAATTTAATGAAATCGGGGTTTGACCAGTCACACTTGAATTAGGTATTAGTAAGTCTCAGTTTTTTATATTAGATGTAATACAACTTTTTTTTTATATTAATGTTTATTGTTGTTATATTGTCATAGTTAAAATTTAAAAAAAAAGTCTTAATTTAGACATAATGACATTTAGAATTGCACAATACGTCAGATCTCTTACAATTACAACTAACCACAACTAATCAAAACTAACTACAACTAACCGCAAGTATAAACTTATTTAAACGTGTTACAAGTACAGTCGACGTTTGACCGAGTCTGCCAGTCGCTTCTAGAATCGACTAGGCAAAGCCCGAAACAGATTATTTTACTTTCGGCGTTTGACTGAAAAGTTAGGAACTTCTAGGTTTGACTAAAAATACTTTAGTCAAAGGCCGAAATCGGAATTTATTTCGGGGTTAGCCCAAAGGCTTTGGTCAAACCTAGGATAAACCAGTCATTCCGCGAAGAGACCGCATATCGACCCTTGACTATGACATATTGATATCATTGTTATTTTTATAAGAATTGCTTTAAGTCACCTTAAAGGCAACTGAATGCAATATTACAAATACAAAATTTAAAAATGTTTGTTTCACACCATTCTATAATAAAAACATTTTTTGTCTATTCCTAAAGATATAGACGAACCGACTAATCAACATACGAGTAAAAACACATGTTTTATGGACAAGTGCAAAAGTGGGTCAAAGTCAAAGTCGGTTAAACATTGTAATAAACTGTATCCCCATACAAAACGTACACTTTAAACAATATTTTTAACTTAAAGAAAATCTTTCGTAAACGTGGTTTGATATTTTTCAGCCTAAGGATATACTGTGTAACCTTCACCAAACTTAAGTTTAGTCAGCCAATTATTTAGTGATTAAAATAAACCTGTATGTATTTTATATATAAAAAACATTTAAAATATTAAACTAATTAAACTGCATCCACTCCTGCAAGATTACACAGATACACACTCGGCCGGACTAATATACGGATCTGGAAGTGTAAGCCTGGAATAATTAAATTTAAACTCTTAATTGGGTCAATGGTATTAAATCAATTATACCGAATGTCTCAAATTGGTGATGCATGTATTGAGATCTTGGAAAACATAAATAATATATCTAATCTATTACGAGTATATTACTTTTAAATGGACTTGAATACATAGATCGTTTCCCACTGCGACCTTAATAGATTTATTGTGGTCCCTCTTGCCTTTTAAAGTGCCGTGTAACAGCCGGTCTTTTTAGGTAGATTTCATAGAAATGACATAGGCTCCTTCATGTATCTTGTCGGCTTTGGCTTTTCCTCGCCAAGCCTTACAAACCTAAGCTTGCATAGCACCTCAGTTTGACACCAGACTTGTTCAGGTGTTTGTTCCACCTCCTCATAGAACCTGCATAGGTTGTCTATTATCAGACTCATTCTTTGTATGTGCTTACTTAGCCTACAATGTCCCGTAAGTTGGCCTAACTCTATTCTTACTGCCCTGCAGCTGTGTTTCAGCAGATCTTAAGTTGCCCTTGACCTGGTGTTTGTAACCACCAGCTATGTAACTCTTAGTCTATTCAATTCTACCAAAAATTCCGCAGAATGTTACCTTAACCTGTAACTGCTTCCAAGCAATTAAAAACCGTCTAATCCGGAAGTTTTTTTTCCGCAAATTTTTCAAGAATAGAACTTTATTAGAATTTATTTCAATATCTTTTACTCTCTGTTTTTGTAATATTATTCAAACTTTACATGCTTACACACGAATTGATGGAACATACCGAGTGTGGTTTTAAATCAAACCAAAAAAAAACGTAATTATTTACCTTTATGTTTGATAAACTGGCCATAAGGTCATCAAGCTCTCGAGTAGCTGAAGATGCAGCTGGAGTACGTATAGAAGTAGCATGAGAAGAAATTAGCTCAGTTTCTCCTGGAAATCCTGTTTCAGTTTTTGTTTCCTTTACGGTAATAACTACCTTTTTGGGCCCAGTATAAATAACGTCCCTGCAACAACATAAACCCTTTAAAACAATATCCAGTTTTGGAAATACAACTCTAATTAATACATGAAATCAACAATCAATACATGAAAAAAAAATTCAAATAAACATAATGTGGACTCCTAAGTATGGAAACAATTTTTACTAAATTTTGTTTACTTAGATACCTTTAACTAAAAACAAATATAGTTTTAGGAATGGTTCACGAAAAAAAATGTTTTTCAATAATTCCTATTTTTATAATATTAAAATTTTAATTTATAGCATGATTTATTTAAGTAAAACTGAAATGCTTTTAAAATTACCATTAAATCACTATTAAATATACAGGGTGCCTGTGTTCCTACTATTGCTAATTAACAAATTCTGATTTAAAATAAATGTGCCTTTCTAAAAGGTTATTAAAGATTCCTTCAGGTTGTTACCAATTTAACACATGCGGGAATTTTATCGTTTTCCTTCCCCAAGACGACTTTTTTCTGCCTTAAAGCAACCACGTATTATAACTAATACCTTAAGAAAGATGAAATTTTCATAAGCAGTAATACAAGCAGAAAGATAGAATCATAACAAAGGGAAAAAATGGTTTAACAGTTTTTATTACTCTTGGGGCTAGTGTCAAATACTGTTTTGTTTCAGAGCAGAAAAGAGTTTTACAAATGCAATAAAAAAATCCAAATTACCTAGCTGGAACATTACGATACAGTTAATGTTATGGAGTCATATTCTAGAAAAAAGGATTACTAGTCCAGGCAAAGAAACCATTTTGCCTAGCAATTTTTTCGAAATGCATAGAATGACTTGAAATTTTGACAGTAGGTAAGGAATAGTCCAAGGATCAAAATCTATATCACGCCAAAGGGCGCCTTTACCTTGGGGGTGGTTGCCAAACCATCTCGGGGGTGGAATTTTTTTTATATTTTGGCCACAGGAATCGATCAAAAAAATTAATTCTAAGCAAAAATGTTCTATGTATTTTTTTTTTGTTCAAAGGTAAAAATGTTCTATGTATTTTTTTTGTTCAAAGGTAAATAACGCAAAATCTACGTATTTTTTGAGGAAAACTAATAATTTTTTAAAGCATTTACAAAGACCATTCTTAAAAAAAAGTATGTTTCATAAAAGTTGAGTAAGTTATGATTAAAATGAAATGAGACCAACATTTTTTGAAAACAACCCCCTAATTACCACCCAATTAAAGTGATTCATAGCCTTTTTTAATTCTCTTTATTTATGTATCATAAATACATTTTAAAATTTTAACCGATTTAAATTGCTTAGTTAAAAAAATGGAGCTGAAAGAAAAATCAAATTTCAGAATTTTAATAAAAAATGACCTTTTCTTGAAAATAACTCGAAAACAAAGGGAGATACCTAAAAATTACTAAGGTATCAAATTGCAGCTTTTTGAATTACAAATATTTTGCTTTTTTAATTTACTGTATGATGGGAATTAAGTAAGTTATAAACGTATGTATAGACGAGCATTTTCTTGTTTCAGCCCTTTATACTCACCCCTTTAAAAAAGGAAGGGTTTTAAACAGTTTTAATATATAGGATCTTATAGCTCTTAAAAAAAACAACAAAATGTTTTTAAAGAACTTTTTATCACAAAAACTAAAGCAATTATGCTTAAAAAAACAGTTTTTTGGAGCATGCTAAAAGGGATTCGATGCATTTTTTAAAAAATCCGAGGTTGTTTTGCATTGTAATATTGTAAGGGGTGGATTTTTGAGCATTAAAAGAAAAAAATTAAATTAGTAATAGTTTTAGGCAGTCACATTTTTTAATAACAACTCTGTGACAATAGGTTAATTTTTCTAGGGTAAACAATTTTTTATATTAAATCATAATAAGGGTTTATTTGTAATTTTCGAAATAATGGCAATATAATATTTTTTTATTGCAAAAATGCTATATTCTGGCTTTTAAGTTGTATTAATAGTTGGCCATGACTGCGTTTAAAAAACAATCAAGTAGAGATCGAACGCTGTAAGAACAACACCGATACGTCACGGTCTCATATGGCAAACTGATATAAAACCGTGATGTATCGGTGTTGTTCTAACAGCGTTCGATCTCTACTACAGAATGTGTAAAATATAAAAAAATGAAATGAAATAAATTAAAGACTGGAATTAGTCAATTAATTTTTGCATTTAACTTTTTGCTTCATCTCCTAAATATTTTCTGAGATAAGGTAGTGTCGCAAGATAATCGGCCCATAGTTTAAACAAGCAGATTTTTTAACAAATAGTGACATTATCTAGTACTTGATTGTTTTTTAAACGCTGTCATGGCCAACTATTAATAAAATTTATGAGCCATATAATAGCCTATAGCCTTTTTGCAATAGAAAAATATTATAATTTCAATATTTCGAAAACTACAACATTTTGGAATAAGCAACTTTTTACAAATGCACCCTTATTTTTAATGCTTAATAAGATAAAAGTATAAAATTTGGGGGTTTCCATAAAAAAAGATTTTTGGCAGTTGTCTCAATTCCATTTTTAATCTTATTTTTTGAATGCCCTGTATAAACAGTCATCAAAATATTATGAAATCTCTTCAATTAGGTTCTTTTCAATAAAAAATTTAGTTTAAATTAAATAATAAAGGCTTTCTTATACGAAAAATTAATAATTATTTTAGGATCCGCAATCGTCATTTTTTATATAAAGTTTAAAATCTGTCAAAAACGGTAAGACCCAAGTATAGGATATTATATATGAAATGTGTCTAGAATTTGACATAAAACCCAAAGATACAATAATATGTAGGGTGTCCTATTTAAATTAAGAAAGTTGATGCGTGTCCACGGAAAATGGAGTACCCTGTATACACAAAAGTAAAATATTGTTAAAATATAAATTAAACTAAAAAACTTTAATATGGAAGTTCTTCCTGTATCTTGTATATTTTATGAGGTAAGGTAGTGTCCCAAGATAAACGGGCCACACTGTACATGGACATAAAATTACATCAAACAACTTTCTTCTATATATTTTTTAAAATTCCTCCAAATAATGCCATTTTTGAAAAAAAAGATAGATTCAATGTGTTATTTTAGCAAGAGTATCTAAATGGTTTTTTTAATCGAATTTAAAGCAGAGTGAATAGCGAGATTTTAAAACTTTAACTTTGTTATTCTAATAGGTATTTTCAGCATGCGTACAAATAAATTACAATTACTACACCTCAACCTGGTGGTTATATTAATAAACCAATAATTATAAATTAAAAAATTATATATTTTTAACAAAAAAGCACAAAAGAAGCAATATGGCGTGTACCTTAGGGTTATCAATTTTCTGGATCGGCATCTCATTTTGAAAACCGGGATAAAAAACTAAATCCCGGAATCCACCCTAATAAATTTTTCATTGAAAAATTTAATATACCAATAGCAAATAAAGTTGCAGGCATGCGGAAAAAATATTAAAAACACAAAAATAAACAATTTTATACATTTACGTATTTTTGGATGGGTAAGTAAAAAAATCAAGCTACACTTTAAACAAAAACAAAACTATTGTTACATTTTGCCTATTAAAAATAAAATATGCTCTTAAAAACACCAAAGTATCTAAGGTTAAGTCACCTAAGAGCAATCTGAGTTTAGTCGCAAATGTGATCGGCAAAAGAAATACTTTTAGTACAGTGTATGGGGAGAAAAAAGGTGGTTGACCTCCGATTTTTTTTGTACAGTTTTATTTTTTACACAAATTTGGAATTAAGTTGCTTTCACCCTCTAGATTAAAGTTTATATATGCTTAAAGTGTGCTTTTTATTTTTAGGGGGTAAAAACCACCCCTTATGCTAAAAATTAAAAAACCATAGAAATAGAAATTATGTAAATTAAAATAATAGCTAAATATGTAGAATGAATATATTTTTATGTTGTGAGTTATATCTTACATTATATTTGTAACGTTTTAACCCTTAAAATCACCCTTAATAACGAAAATAATTTAGTGACGCTTATATTGTAGAAAAAAAATATTTCAACAATAACTCAGCCCTTAAATAACTTTCCCTCAATAAGATTTACAAAAAAAATGTTTTTGACAAACTAAAAGGATTTGATGATATATATAATACATGATTATAGTACCGGAAATAAAGCTAAAAAATGGCAAAACCTCGCAATTTTTTTGTCCCCATCGATTTGCATCAAAATTTGAAATTAGGCGCTTCTAGCTCTCTACTTCAAATTCTATTTCATGGTGATGTGTGCGGTTTGTTTTTTAAGGGTAAAAACTATTCCTAATTGTCAAAACATTTGTAAAAATAACATTTTAAGCCCTAAGATGGCTAAAAGTTGGTTTGGATTAGTTGAATAATGATTGTTTTATGCTTTGGAATACAATTTTAGAATATTTTAACCCTTAAAAATCAACCCTTGTTAGAGCTTAAAGTAAAAAAAATATTTACCCTAAAAAATGATGAATTTATCATAGTGATTTAATTTTAGAATGCCGTTGCTTAAAATATGTACTCATTTCATTTTGCAACTTTTCGACCCTCATAAATCAACCCCTATTATAGCTTAATTAAAAAAATTACCCCAAAAAAATTAATAGCTTGACAGATTTATTAATTAAAAATATTACTACCTGAAACATTACCAAATTCAGTATTTGGCAAATTTTCAATCCTTAAAAACCATGTCTTACAACATTGCAATTCTTATAAACCAATATAATAGATATAAATAGAAAAAAAGTAGAATTACATACAAAAATTATACCGGTAAAAGTATAAAGTATACCGGTTATATAGATTATTATGCTCCAAAGTGGGCTATGTGAATTTTTCGAAAAATAAATGAATTGAGTTTTTACTTTCTTTAGTTTTATTAATAGAAAGTTTTTTCAAAAATGATTTTATAGGGTTTTTTTGAAAGCTACAAGGCTATGTAAATTAAATCCCTTTAAATCCCTTAGTTTTAAAATAGGATGAGTTTAAAGGGCTCGAATAAGGTGGAGCTCGCTTGTAATAAAGGCTTTAAACGGCCATATCTCGCCAAATATTTATTGTACTGAAAAATTTAAGTAATAAAAAATCTTTGTAAACAGAAAAGCTATAATTCGGTACTACAGCATTTTTTTCGTATCTCCAGTATTGTTGGAGTTATTTTGAAGAAAAGGGCTATTTTTACGAAATTGCGGCAAGTCGTTTTTCACTTTAAGCTCCAATGTTTCTAAAATGAAGCGTTTTAAATTAATTAAATTTCTAGGATATAAAAAGACTCGCAGAAGGGTAAAGATCAATTTTAATTAGGAGGGGAAATAGGGGGTTGTTTTTAATGATCTTTTCGTAGAAAAAAGTAGGGACCTACTTTATTTTTATCATAACCCGCTCAATTTTCATGCCAGAATTTTTTTTTGTATTAAAAAGAAAGGTCTAATTATATACATTAAAAAATACCTTATATGTTTTCCTTAAAAAATGCAAAGTTTTCCCGCTATTTGACTTTGAATCTTTCAAATTTAGCGTTGGACGAATAATAGCTAACCATTAACAAGCCGTAGCTCGGTCCGTATTGGTTGAAGAGAAATTATAAAATACTAGTTTTTTTGTTTTTATAAGCTAAAATTTTGCTCTCTACAGTTTTTTTGATAAAATGCATATTTTTAGAGTTATTCGCGAAAAAAACATTAAAAACGTCGATTTTTTCGTCGAAAAACTTTTACTTTCAATCGCAAATAACTCAAAAAATATTAGTTTTATGAAAAAAAAAGGTATAGAACATTTTTTACTTAGAATTACTTTCTTCATCGCTTCCTGTAGTTAAAATCTAATAAAAAATTCCCACTTCCAGGATGCACCCCTCGGCATGATATCAACTTTGATCCTTGGGCTATTCACTCCCTTCTGTAAAAAATTCAGGTAAATCGATGCAGGACGAAAAAATTCCGAACCCAAATGCTTCATTTCCTGTACTATTCAGGTCTCAAACTTGTAGGAGGTACCTACTGCCAGTAGATATTTGTAACACTATTCCAAATATAAACCCCCTAAACCAAGGGCCTTTTTAAGTGCAAGGGCTAAAAATCTATTTCACATCTTCCGAAGAACCACAATGCTCCAAGTCACTTTGCCACCATAATTATCAAATAAATAAAAAACATATAATTTCAAAATCAATAATATTTTTTGATTACAAACTTAAATCAATCGATGCGATTTTTGACATTGTTTTTTTGCAACCCGTAGACTGCCTTCCAGATGTGCATCTGTAACTCTCGACCTTGTTTTAGACTTCACATTCTTCATACGAGAAAACAGCTGCCCGCACACATATGTGCTCCCAAAATGAAACATCATTTTCTGGACATTTTTTGGATTTCAGGAAACCAGTTTTGATCGATATATTTTGCATAAAAATCAAGACGACCCATGTTGAACTCAAGAAAATTTAAAGGTTAATGGAAGCCCAATACTATGGCGTATTCGATCAAAAAATGTCCGGCCCACTATGAAAGTAACTGTCATGAGGGCCCCCTCGATTCTGCGCAGTAACGAAATTCTCCAAAATATTGTAATGTAATGCCTATCTACACACAGTTTGTGTGTCCCGTTTTCGTGTGCCCCGGTGCGGTGTTTATGAAACAATATATGCGCCGTATTAATTTCGATTGTTTTGCC
Organism: Listronotus oregonensis; assembly: GCA_019359885.1. Classification (NCBI taxonomy): domain Eukaryota; kingdom Metazoa; phylum Arthropoda; class Insecta; order Coleoptera; family Curculionidae; genus Listronotus; species Listronotus oregonensis. Next base: position 194,773 of record JAHBCN010000127.1, read on the forward strand.
TTGTGCGATTTTATTTTGTGGCTGCAGAAGTTTTGTGGTTGCAGAAGTTTTTTGGATCGTTAAAAATCTCAATATTTTAGTGATTATTGGTTTATTTAATTGTGACTATAATTTTGTGTTTATTGTTTGTTACTTACAATATCGAAACAAAATGCCTGAAAGTTGTATGGTTTTGTCTTGCAAATCCAAGGGTAACATACCCAGAATATCCCTTATTGGGAAAACAAGCGCAGGTCAATTCAAATATCACTTTCACAAGACCATAAACTTCAAAAATCTTGTCCAGTTTAGTGTTCCAAGATCCAGTCATGTTCGGTGTCGCGAAGAGAAGTTAATTAATTATTTTGGCGATACTTTTGAGAACAACCTTAACTGACACAAACACATTACATTCATAGCCTCAGCAGCTTCAAAAAAGCTTGGATTCCTCTTTTGAGCCAGTAAGTATTTGTATCCGTCTAATCTGTATACTCTGTATGTATTCTAATCAGACTATCTTGAGAATATTGTTCTCATGTCAGGGCAATAGTATTTCCTACAACTGTTATCATTTCTAATTCCATTCAAAAAGATCTGTTTGTCTTATTAATGATCCCACGCTTACAGAAAAGCTTTTTTCTCTTTCCCACCGACGGGCTGGAGGGGATATGTTGCATTTTTATAGGTATTTTTATGGCTTCTGCTCCGAGGAGTGTATAAAATAAAAAAAAGAGAGATAACGTATTGTTAGTCTGAATTTGACATTTGATGATGTCAACTTTATACATGGTAACAAATAATTATGGAAGTCCGGACCTGACCTACGACTCATAGTGCAAACTCCGCGGGGCCTATTCGCCCATTCCCCTATTCCCGCTGCCCTGCACTCCTGGACAATTTTAATCTACAGCATTGGCCTTTCATACACCTTTAAACTTTCTTGGTTGAACTTGTCTTTTTAGTTCCAAATTACACTACAAATCGATAAGCTCTAGCTAGCGTCCTTAGAGTTTCGTTCGCGGACGCGGCTCAATGTTTTCTTTATCCTTTGGTGGCTGCAAGAAATTAGCCGGCGGGCCGCGGGTTGAAGACCCTTGTTTTAATCGTTCACGTGCATAAAGTGACATTTCTTTTTTAATTGCGTTAAAAGTATTAGGACGTATTATAAGTGAATAACCGCCGATAAATTATTAAAAATCCATTTTTTCCGAGAACCAGAGAGAACAGATTAAAATTTTATCATTTAAAATAAATCGGAATTTTCAACATTGCCATACCTTAATCCAGGGATTTTCAGGACTAGAGATACGCCGGGTCCTGGGATTTGGAGATCCTGTGATCCCGGACTGTAAACCCCAGAGTGTAGCAATTAAAAAAAGTAACCATAGATAGGTCTGCCCTGGTCACAAGAATATTAAGGATGACTAATATTTATATACTTCTTAACTGAAGTTATTTGGGTGAAATATCATCAATTTATGCTCAAAAAATAGAAAATGTCAATTTTTGAGTTTATTAATTGTTTATTAATATATTTACTTAAAATGATTTCAGCCAACAAAATATAAACTGATAAGAAATATACAAACCATAAAAAAATATAAAACGGCATAAAAAAGTCACGTTTTTACGCTAAACTAACAAGTCTGAGTGTGCAAAGAATGTATTAACCCTTGGTTTCTCGACAAAATATATTAAGTATTGGTAAAAGTTCTATAGTAGTAATAACGAATTATCCAACCGAATAATCTGGCTATCCAAATCTATAAGCTAAAACTGAATTTACAATATTTGTAATACCATTCAGAGTATTTAGATGTTAAGACCAATTAAGACTATTAACATAAACTAAAAATTGCTCTCTGAGATCTAGAGAAAGAGGAGGGACCAAATAATATTTTTTCGGTGATATATTTAAAAAACTAAAGATATATTAATAATTATTACGCTACCAAATCAAAAGGTAAAAAACCGAGAAAATTGAAATTACAAAACCGTTTTATGTAAGATCATGCTTTTTTATTTATATCACTTTATTATTAAAGGTGCGAATAGGTATTTATTAAATAAAAGTTCACAATAATTAAGTAAACAAGCTAGCTACAACTGAATGAACATAATTAAACCGTATATCCAAAATTAAATGAAAAGGTAATTAATTTTTAACATACGACATAACACCTGTTACAATTGGCAAAAAATAATTGGTCATTCTGCCAAAAACACATCTGGAAACTTTTTAGATTTGACAGTCAACCAAAATAGATACTATTATTTATAATATATACAAAGTAAACAGAGGTTAAACGATTTCATTCTATTTTCGGATATAATAACTTATTATGTCTAAATTAATGTAAAACAAAGATTTATTTGCTTCTTGAGTTTCCAGTTTATACAGGGTGTCCCAAAAGTAATGGGACATAGAGCAACAGCAGATTCCTTAGGTCGAAATAATGCAATTAACGTAAATTGCCTTATCACAAAGTTGATAATAACTAAGATAAAGGGTGTCAAACTGAACTGAAAATTTAAAATGTAGGTACTGACTTAGATATTATGTAATATCTATTAGTTTTTATACAAATCCTCGTGATTGTCAAAATAAAAACTTTTAATTTTGATTTCGTTTTTTCGTAATAATTTTTTTACTAAAAGACAGCGGTACAAAATTGGGGATTTGGGGGTTCTTTGAGGCGAGGAATTTAAACTCATTCATACTTTTGATGTTTCTAATAGAGGGCGCCAGCTACGGCCCACCCCATTTGATTTAGATAGCATACCTTTTTTTAAGCTAAGTACATATATTAAACTGATTATTAAAAAAAAAGTTACTATAATTCTCTGTGTGTCTAATACATATACCTCATTTAGGTCTCTAGGAGCAACTGTTTTCGAGATAAACGCACTTTAAAGGACCCCGCAATTTTCCTATAGAAAATGGGTTCCGACCAACTGTTTTTAAACTTTGCAAAGTAATAGTTTTTAACGCGCTGATCAAAAGTCTCCACGGGCACAAAACCCAAAAACCCCTTTAACCTCCTCAAAATAAGCCTTAAAGGTCACTGGGGATTTGGAGATCTTTAAAGGTGATTTTGGGGGGTTAGAGGGGTTTTTCGGTTTTGTGCCCGTGAAGACTTTTGATCAGCGTGTTGAAAACCACTACTTTTTAAAGTTTAAAAACAATTGGCCAAAGCCCATTTTCAACAGGAAAACTGCGGGGAGTTTAAAGTGCGTTTATCTCGAAAACAGTTGCTCCTAGAGACATAAATGAAGTATACATTATTGACGCAGCGGGAATTATAGTAACTTCTTTTTTAATAAACAGGTCAATATACTTAGCTTAAAAAAAGTTATGCCATTTAAAAAAAGAGGCGTAGGCCGTAGCAACAATAAAGGTACGGACGAATTTGAATTTCTCGCCTCAAAGAACCCCCAACTCCCCAATTTTGTACCGCTATTTTATTTAGTTAAAAAATTATTACGAAAAACGAAAACAAAATTAAAAGTTCGACACCCCGTATCTTGGTTATTATCAACTATAGGATAAGGCAAGTTTACGTTATTTGCATTATTTCGAGCCTAAGGAATCTGCTGTTGCTCTGTGTCCCATTACTTCTGGGACACCCTGTATAAGAAAACCTTAACTAATAATTTTTTCGGGAGCCCCTGAATAATTTTAAAGGGGCTTTTAGAATTGTTGCAACGGGCATTTTCTCAAAAATTTTGATTATGGCAGTGTCAAGTGAATTTTTACATAAAAGGTAATGTGGATATTGTTGCCAGAAAGGACCGCTTTGATCCAGGTCAAACGGCTCTATGTGTGCATAGACCCTTCGGACCTTGCGGATCACCCATGCTCTACATGTCTTACTTTGACGTTGGTTAGTTGTGTTAAATTAAAACATTAATTTTATCTATGTAAGGTTAAACCTGACAATTTAACCTTGTTGTAAATATGTTTAAATTTAATATTAATCCAAGGAAAATAAAAAATCAAATAATAACTTACTCTTGATTAAGCTCGTCTAGCAAGTCATCTACGGAAGGTCTATTAAGCGTGTTTTGGGCACTGGAAGGTCTCGAATAATTTGCAGGACTTCGACTTCCAGATCCACTGTAAGCACCATTATATCCTACCGAGGAAGATGTACCATTTAGGCCGTTCTCTGAAAATTATATAAATCAATTGATTGAAAGATACATGCAAGATTTTTTTCTAATTGTCTAATAAATATTATTGCTTGGAAATTAAATTAAATTTAACATAGTTTATTTAATTTAATAGCTAGGAAGATTCGCCCATTTAAATAAGAAAATAAATCCGCTTTAATAATATCATATTATATGAATCACTGTTAACCTTCAAATCCGATGCATTATAAAATACAAAAAGAATTTATGTGTAAATAATGTATAATGAATAAAAAAAATTGTTAGATCTGAGTATATTACTAGCACAGTTTACAGAAATATTTTGGTACTTAAAATTTAACATCAAATCACCAGTCATATTTTTTAAGAAGTTGGTGCATAGAACATAAAAAACCAAAATCCGTATAAAAGTTAGTTTTTGCCTGTTTTTTATACGGAAAAGCCCATTAAAAATTATTTTTTTCTTTAAGAGCAAAAAATTTTAATTCCACTGTAATTCAATCGCGGTATGGTCTTTACGAATTTTGTAAAGATTCGGAAAAAAAACAAAATTTTCTTTTTTGAAAAAATCTTTATTTCGCAGAGTAATGTCAGAAAAACTGCTAAAATTGACCATTTTTTAAATAACTCATAGCCGTAGAAATAGGAACGCCTTGAGCGATACATTTCCATTAGCTTGCTTTAACCTCCTACCACTTTGCTCCAAAAACAAAATCGCGGGTTAAACGCAATATTTGCAACTGTTTATTAAACTTTCCTTCTAATTTATATAAAAATCGAAGAAATTCAAATTGCAGAATAAAATTTGAAGTTTAATAATCCGTTTAAATTGAAACAATTACACTTAATACGCTGAGTCGTCCAAAATATAAACTGCAATTTTTAAAAAATCACTTGTCTGACAGAGTCAGCCTTTAGCCTGTTTAAACAACATTTTATAAAACTTTATATTATAGATAGTCCAGAAAACAAAGCTTAAAAAATTGCAACCTCGCAATTTTTTCAAAATGCATAGATTTGCATGAAAATTTGAAATTAAGCTTAATTTACCTTCCTCTTTAAAATTTATATTATGCCGATGGGCGCTCTTTATTTTTTAGGGGTGAAAACTACCCTTTATTGACAAACCCTATACAATTATACATTAAAAGCTTAAGTTGAGTAAAATTTGACTCAAGTAGGTTGAAAAAGTAATATTCTGTTTTTTTGAAACATTATTTGAAATATTTCAGCCCTTTAAAATTAACCCCTAATATAAATTTTAAAAAATATATTTATCCTAAAAAAATAATATAATATCAGTGTTTTGCATGAAAATTTGGGATTGAGCTTAACTTACCCTCCTCTTTAAAATTTCCATTATGCTGAAGGTCGCTTTTTATTTTTTAGGGATGAAAACTACCCCTTATTGCAAAGACTTTCAAAACTCTCATATTAAAGCTTAAGTTACATAAAATTAGGCTCATATAATGTGAAAAATAAGTTTTTAATTTTTTAAAACATTATTTAATATATTTCAACCCTTGAAAATCAACCCTTATTATGATTTATTAAAACAAATTGTTTTCCCTAGAAAAATTAACATATTGTCACAGAGTTATAATGAAAAAATCTGACAGCTCAAAAGTTTTACTAATTTAATTTTGTAATTTTTTAATCCTTAAAAATTCACCCCTTACAATATTACAATGCCAAAAATAGTACCAAACCGCAGATTTTTTAAAAAATGCATCGAATCATTTTTAAAATGCTCCAAAAAATTGTTTGTTTAAGCATAACTTCTTCAGTTTTTGTGATAAAAAGTTCTTTAAAAAACCATTTTGTTGGTTGGTTCAAGACCTATAAGGTCCTATATATTAAAACTGTTTAAAACCCCTATTTTTTTAAACGGGTGAGTTTAAAGGGCTAAAACAAGGTAGTGCTCGTCTATACACACGCGTTTTAAACGTTTATATCTCACTTAATTTTCGTCATACAGTAAATTTTAAAAAAGCAAAATGTTTGTAATTTAAAAAGCTGTAACTTGATACTTTAGTAATTTTTACTTATCTCCCTTAGTTTTTGAATTATTTTGAAAAAAAGATCAGTTTTTATGAAAACTCTTGAATTTGACTTTCACTTGCAGCTTTTTTTTTAATTAATCAATTTTAATCCGTTAAAATTTTAGAATGTATTTATGATACATAGATAAAGAGAATTGAGAAAGGGCTGCGACTCATTTTAATTAGGGTGGTAGTTAGGGGGTTGTTTTTAAAGATTTTTCCACTCAAAAAATGTTGGTCTAACCTTATTTTAATCATAACTTACTCAATACCTTTTTTTTACACGTCTTTGCAAATGCTTCACAAAAGTTATTATTTATTTTCCTCGAAAAATACATAGATTTTGCCTTATTTCCCTTTGAAACTCTGAAATTTTGTGTTTGATGAATAACAGCTAACCTTTAACAAACAAACCACAACTTGGTTTGTATTGGTCCCACAGCAATTACAAAAAAAAACATTTTATTTGTTTTTTAAAAGCTACAATTTTGTTACTTACAGTTTTTTTGATAAAATGCATACTTATCGAGTTATTTTCAAAAAACCGATTAAAAACGTTGATTTTATCTACGAAAAACTCTTACTTTCGATCGCGAATAACTCAAAAAGTATGCATTTTACAAAAAAAATGCATAGAACATTTTTTGCTTAGAAATCATTTTTCTATCAATTCCTGTGGTCAAAATATATATAAAAAATCCACCCCCGAGATGGTTTGGCAACCACCCCTAAGGTAAAGGCGCTCTTCGGCATGATATAGATTTTGATCCTTGGACTGTTTGCTACCTACTGTCAAAATTTCAAGTCATTTTATGCATTTTGAAAAAATTAAGAGGCAAAATGGTTCAACTCATTTATCCAAACATAGATAAGTTATATATATTTGAAAAGAGGAAGATTAGCAGAATTTGAATTTTCAATCATACACAGGGTGTTCCATTTAAAATAACGAAGTTGATAGTGATTTGTTAATTTTTCGATCATCATTTGTTTTTCTATCTTACACCATGAAAATCTTCATGAAAAATCAGGCAACTTTCATATAAACTATTTTTTTGTATCAATAAAAATAAAGACTTTAAAGGGGTGCGCAATTATACGGGAAAACCCTGTACATTCCTGTTCAGTGGTCAAAAATAGCACATTTTACAAAGCTTTAATTGCCATAGCTTTGGATAATAAAGATCAAGAGAATCAGATCAAGAAAGGAAAATGGGAAAACAAATCAGGAAGATAAGAGAAACGAAAGGAGAATTTATCACACTGTATAGCCAATTAAATAATATAAAATAATTATTAATAGATAAGAGATAATTTCAATGATAAAATAAATAAGTCCATTATAAAATTGTAAAAATTCCCAAAAAATTGAATGGCTCTTGCAAAGATTTGTTCCGCATTTTGGAACACATATTTTTTTATGATCCCTTAGGCTTACGTATTGCCGAATTTTTATTTCACATTTTTCTGGTTGTTTTTCTAACTAGGATGCGGGATAAGAGTTAAACGCATTATTTAAAGATTTTTCAGACAATATAATATTTTTTTCTAATGGTATTCGACCTGAAAATGAGAAAAATAGCCGTCGTGTCGATTTTTTTGTCTAATGATTTTTTGTCTAATGATTTTTTTATTGTATGTATAGCTAGGATGCAATTCGTAGTATGGATGTGTCTTAGTATGTGTTCCAACCGCGTAGTTGCCTTGTGTAATCGCGGGTGGGAGGGGGAAGGAGATTTTGAAAGCTGAGAAAATTAGCTACAGGCACATTTTCTCAGCTTTCCCCTTCTGAAGCATCTCAAAATGCGGGAAAACCACGAGCGGTACATCGTTTGGACTAGGATTCCGCATATAAGCCAAACGGGGATCCAAAAAATATATAAGGAAATTTTTTAGGGCTCTACGGGTGTTTCCTATGTGGTTTTTAGGACAAAAACTATGAGAAACCAGGTTTGCAGGAAAATTTTTCATAGATTGGAAAATTGTTTGTTCCGGTGGATTTCATATATGTATTTTAAAATTACGATTTTCCTTAATCGCTCACAAAATTCTGAAAACTCGTTTCCTGGTAGTACTCGACCTAAAAGTACCAACAAAAATGTCTATTGGATTAATTTTTTTTTCATGTATGTATAGCAAAGATGCGGCATATTAGCTTGAACCGCGTAGTCGGTTCACATTTTCGGACCCATTGAGGGTGATTTTTGGGGAGGAAGTTTAAAGGGTTTTAGGCTTTTGTATCCGTGGGGACTTTCGATCAGCATGTTGAGAACTATCACTATGGCCGAAACCCATTTTCTATAAGAAAAATCCCCAGTGACCTTTGAGGGTGATTTTGGGGGTTTTCGGGTTTTGTGCTCGTAGATACTTTTCATTAGCGTGTTGAGAACTATCACTGTACAATGTCTGAAACCAATTGGACCCATTTTCCATAGGAAAAATCCCAGTGACATTTGAGGGTGATTTTGGGGGGTTGGGAGGGTTTTCGGGTTTTGTGCCCGCGGAGACTGATGCGTGTTAAGAACATGCAAAGTTTGAAAAAAAAAGACGGAAACCCATTTTCCATAAGAAAATTGCGGGTTTCTTTACGGTATACAAATGTGGGTGACATGAGACAGTGAAAATAAAAATATTTTATTCCAATAAAAAAAAATCTATAAAATCTTATTTCTGTAGAAATGAAACGCTTAACATCCTTCTCCATTTTAAATTCCAGCCCATTTTAAAGATATGGTCAAACTTTATCGTTACCAAATGATTTTGATTTAATTTTTCCAAACACTGAAATTTTAAATCACCTTTAATTTAACATTATGTAAGGGAACCTCGGAGAGCCTAAATTAATGTTACATACCAAATAATGTCAACTCCTTACCTGGCATATTAGCGTATCTACTGTTACTTAGATCTTGCAATAAGTTATCCAGCTCCAACAAACTACTATTTCCTTGCGGGCGTTTTTCCGCAGAAACACCTACCGGACCGGAAGCACCGTAACTACCACCTGCACCACCGGAATAAAGGCGTCCACTGGATACCGGTTGTGTTTTGCCATAGGTACCCTAAAACCAAAGAAGAAAACCTTGTAATCATGTAAAGTAGGAATGCATATTATATGTTTACAATGAGTACAGTGGCGGGTTTTAAAAACGTCTTAAACTTTTTTTTTATTGAAAACAAAGCTTAACTTCCTCAAATATGAAGTATATGCTTTATCTCTATCTGATGATTAATGAATACATATTTAAACTGTTTAACGAGTATGGCAAACACATTTAGGTTTTCGAAATTGAAAAATGACGAAATTGGTATAGCCAGTTTTTGTACTATCCTGCAGAATACGTATTCATGTGCCGAAAACACGATTTTTCCGCGCCTCCATCGGTCGTTTGCCGATAAAGCTTGTATTGTACATACTGATTATTACGATATTGGGTAAAAAAAGTAAAGAATTTCGTGTGACGTAATTTATGGATATAAGATAAAAAACCCGGGTGGACCTGGGTTTTTAATCTTATCAGAATAACTAAGTCTTAAAAAATAAAGAACTCTTCTTGTCGGAAATGATAACATCCACTGAAGGCCGATAGACATTTTGGCAAAGCATTTTAACTCCATTTAAATTGCGTTTATTGAATTAGGGTTAAACTTATAGATGCCAACGAAGTCTTCTAAGAAATTTCTAATACAAATAGTTCAACTGGGGCAAAAATTTTAATGTATGTGTCACATACTCTAACATTTAACAAGTCTAATATGGCTAATTAGGTTTAAATAAATATATTTTCTAAAATAGTTTAGTTGTGTAAGTCAAAATAGCGGCTTTTGTCATCATGGTTGTCAGACTTGACTTTTAAAGTGCCTTTAGAAGTTAACCTTCGGATTTCAACTTAAAGTTTTTTAAGAAGTAAAAAAATATTGAGCTAAAAATTAATTATGTGATTAAAATCCGTAGAATACTTGACAAAATATGTAAAAAAATAACTTTGTTGTTGCCATCTGTCGATATATGTGCCAAACTGTTTAAGATTAAAACTCTTTAAATTTAACCATTAGCAACATCTTTAAAGTAAAATTTAATGTAAAGATACGCATTAGAAATTCGATTAGCTTTTTTTTGCTAAAATTTAGTTGACTGACTAAAAACATTGGCTTGGTACGACTTCTACATGAGTTGGAGATGGAAATGTGTTCATAAAAACAATAACTACAAAACTTGCCTTTCGTAAACAAAATCACAAGATATTTAAATAATTAAGTATTGCGCTGCCCATGACGAAAGTGTTGGCGGATGTGTATGATGTCATTCTCGTCTTATATGGACACCATAATATTATGTATTTAAAATACTAGATACGTCATACATAGACCCTGACACCTAGATATTTTAAATGTGCACGAAATTCTTATTTTGTTGACTTGTATTTATCATAAATCTGTAATTTAAGGTTACTATTTATAATACTATAACGAAATATGCTGTTCCAATTACTTTGTTTAAAATTTGCCATAAATCTTTTTTATTTTACGCACTTAGTGAAAGTAATATTTTTGACCGCTTATAAGTAGGAGATAAATATTGTTATGGACTATTTTGGCAACATTAAACACGATTATGTCTAATGCATTAAAGTGGACAATATTTTTGGTGCTTCAATAAAATATTATTTAAATGGCTCTTCTAAACAAGATTCTTGCAATAACCTGCGCCTGTACTATCGTCGAACAAAAGAGAAGATTATTAATTTGAAGAAAAAATATAGTTAGTATCACTAACTGGGGTAACACAGACAAAATTGGGTAAACACTAAAGAAGTGACATCTACAATAAAAGATATACGTCAATTAAAAATAAACCTTCAGATCCAAGCGCAAAGTTTGGGTAGAAAACCGTAGGAAAAAAGTTTGTAAAATAGCGCTTTATGCTAAACCTCGTTAAAAGGTTTAGATAGAGACGAGAGCAATAATCCGGGATTCATCAAGAAATTCACCAGACAATCAGTACGCCTGTTATGAATAGGTTTGAGTTTTTCCAAATATTTTACAAGCGTAATGTAAGTTCATATTTCACGAAATTTAGTGGAAGAGTTCCTTTAATAAAAAAATACGACATTAACGGCCTTTGCTACTTTATATCACATAGTTTCGTCACATCAGTGAAGTTAAGCAGCGTCGGTCGTGGTTAGTAGTCGATGGGTGACCAAAGACGAAGACCGCGTACTAGTATAGGTGGTTCGAAATCCACGTTAAAATGTAAAATGTACGAGCCATGTCTCAGTGAAGTTGGCCCAACACCCCAAAATATGATTTAAGGGCTAATTAAAATTTTATTTCAAATATAACATTTTTGGTTTCTTTAAATGTTTATGGAAATATATCAAAACCGACGAAGCTATTTTTAAATCGTTTTTATTTCGAAATTGTCTTCTTTGCAAAATGATTTGTGTATAGCAAAATACATGATGGAGACAACTTAAGTTGAATGGTCTGTTAATTCGCTTTGATAAAATAAAGATACGCTTTGTAAAACAAATGACAACATTTTTGTCATTGCTAAAAAGCAGATTTTGACTTTTAATGCACTGGTGCATTTTCAATGCTTCCGAAATCGCTGACAGTGTTAACAAATCGAGGTATACAGTTCGAAATATTATTAAATTGAACAAAGCAACGGGATTTGTGGCTCAAACTCCCAGAACTGAAAGTCGCCCGCGTTATTCCAGTACCAACTTAAGAGCCTTAAAACGGATTAGCAAACTAATTACAACGAATTAAAAATGTTATTGAATCAGGCAACCACAAAAAAGTTTTTAAGAGTAACTTGTCACAGAGCTGCCCAAAACTGGGATTTAAAACTTAAAAGGTAGGCTTATTTGTTTATTATTCGTTTTTAATTCGGTATTTCTAGGCAAAAAAAGCCTTTACGGACAAAGATTCAAAAGAAAAACTGACTAGCGTGGCCCAAAGATCACAAATTATGGTCCTCAAATCAATGAAACTCCATTATTTGGAGTGATGAAGCTAGATTTGAAGTATGTGTTGGTGATAGTAGGAGCCGTGTCATAAATACTAAACTAGAAGTGTTTCAGAATTACTGTCTTAAAAAAAATAAGTTTCTGGCTTTTGTTATGATTTGGGAATCCATGTCAGCAAGTGGAGTGGGAATCCATGTCAGCAAGTGGAGTGGGAAACTTACACTTTTTAAAAGGTATTAGGAATGCTAATAAGTACATTAATGTGCTCAAAATAACTTAATCAGGGCCGCCGCCAGAAAAAAATGTAGAGGGGGTCAAAAAATTTAAGTCAATTTACTAGTCTAGAATTACTTGAATTAAAAACACAAATCAAAATAACACAACTTTAATTACAAAATTATAATCATACTTGTTTAAATTTCTAGGCGATATTGTAAAATTTAAGGATTTAGATGGGACTTGTTTTATTTTAAGTAACTTTTAAAAACACAGGGGGGGTCGACGGACCCTCCCTAACCTCCCTTGCCGGCGGCCTTGAACTTAATACCCCGAATTGAACAAATGCGTTTAAACAATATTGAATGTATTTTTTAACAAGATTGTTTCGTCTGCCATACGGATAAAAAGTAAAAGATTGGATGTTAGAAAACAATATTTCAGTTTTAAAATGGACGTCGAGTAGTCCAGATCTATCGCCGATTGAAACCTTGTGGCATATCATGAAGAAAGAACCCGTGCACAAGAAATTTGAAACAGTTCGTAAAAGGCGATGAAACGCAGCGGTGATTTGCTGCTATTTGATTTCATTGATTTTTATTAATCAACAATTTTTTTGAATTTGTAAGATATTTTTCTCTGTTATAAAAAAATTTAGTATTTTAGGCTAATATTAAATAAAAATATCGTATGTTATTAATAATACATTTTAGTTTTTAATGCGTTTTCGCTTATATGACAAATTTAATAAAAAAACGTAGTTTTGATAGTTGATCTAACTTAACTGAGACAGGGCTCGTAGGTCCCTTCCGGACGAAATTATCCAGACGTTCATAAGGGGTAGTTTAGAGTTAGTAGTTATTTGTATGATGTCCATTGTGGCACTACCGCGTTAATCGCGTTTTCTAAAAGTTGCTGTGAAAGCAGTATCGGTTTCGGTACTTGGACATCGTTAATGGATTTTTTAAATGAGTTAAACATCTAAAAATTCGACACCAAGAGTACCTAGTACTTAGGCTGTATACAAGCCTTTGTGGGCTGTTCTAAAGAGAAAAAAATACGTTATTTTCTGAAAAAATATTGCAAATGGGTAGCCCTCCAAGTATAAGAAAAAAACGCTCCTGTCATAAGAAGTTAAAAAATGCAAGTTAGAAAAGGTGCAAGTTTAGGACTATATATTTTTTAAAACAATAGTATGCCATTCAGTTGAAGCGATTTTTTGGTATGAATAAAGAAAGGATGTGCTCGAGCTGCTGACTTTATTATTTCCAACATTCTATGAAAAATATTAGCAACTGTTGAAAATATGCTAAACAAAGCTCTTTAAACCACTGCAAGGATGTAGCGGTGAGAATATGGGTAGGTCGTAAATAGTCGATCCCTACTGACATAAAAGGTAAATAAAAACAAAGTTGTGTATACTGCTTTGCAAAAAATAAGTTAAAAAGTTATTCTTTAATCTTTTGCATAAGAAAAACATAAAATTATGTAAAAAAACTTTCTTATTTTCTTACGTATAAGAAAAAATAGTTAAAAGTGTATAAACATTGTGCTTTTAATTGTAGATTTTTAGTAAGTAGACCTTGAGTTATGCATCTAAACAGAAGGTAATAATAAAAAAATATTTAAACTATAAACTGACCCCTCTAGATATTTTTTTCACGGCAACGTGTGTGCTGCATTGAAATATTAAGTATGATAATTTATATAAATATAGTATATGACTTTAAAGTCGATGACCCACTGACCTAATACCTATCCTACAGTATTTTATTTTTATCACATATTTTATTACTTTTCAAAAACACGTATATTATTGCAAATTTAATAAAATAAAATACCCAAGTATTAGGTTAAGGTTATCCAAGAGAGCTAAGCTCAAGTTTATAAACAGTCAGACATGCATAAGCAAAGACACAGGTTTGTATCAGGATACTTTTAGTTTGTTAGATATAACATTTCGAAAGCATAAAATTTTATTATAATTCTAAATGTTGGAGGCAAGCAAAGTTTTATCTTTCTTCTTCCATATTTTAATAAAATTTGACATATGTCATGCTGTTACGATCGTTTAAGATGCGATATCAATAGTTATTTACGTTATAAGTCCGATAGGTTACTTGTTACCAGAGTTGGAACGAATCCTTCAAAAAAGAAATCAATTTACGGATCCGGATCCTCATAAAGGAATCGAATCACCAATACGAATCACGATTCCTTTTTTTAAGGAAAAAAGGGAATTGATTCCTTTTTATGGCATCACGAATCCGGAGCATCTTTAGTTTTTATATTCATAAATCGATTAATCAAGCGTCAAAGATTTTAGCACGGAGCCCAAGCCGCAATATATAATTTTAGCCTTATTTTAAAGTGCTGTAACTCTTAGCCAAATTAGTTTTAAGTAAATATTCTTTAAATTTGAATATATTCTTTCTGAGATCAAAATGAATCCACCCCTAAATAGAACTGTATTTCAAAACTTGCGATGCTAGATTTTCGTAAGGTTTTTAAATGTGATTCTTGAAATAACCTCAAGCGACTTATAAATAGGACATTCGGAATATAAATATGTATTAAAATTTTAAATTCATTTTTGGTTGACACCCTGAATAGAAATAACTAAATGTCCCATTTAAAAGTTCCTCAGGGCTATCTCAGGGATAAAAAAAAAGAATATCGAACCATCAAAACTTTTAACATAAATGCAAGTAAAATGTATGCTCGTTTTTGAGACCACTCTATGGTTACGAAAAAAAAAATTCATTTAAATGTTGTTCTTACGGACCTAAAAAACAACATATTTTGTTCAAAACCACATGTTATTTGTGTTTCCTTATTTCAAGATCTTAATAGATGTTTTTAAATTATTTATCTTGATTTTCGAAAATCAATGTGATGCTGATTAAGTTTCTTAGGTAAAAATTTAGGAATTTATAATGAAAGATTTAAAATGGCAGATTTTGGCATTTATAAGCCAATTCGCATCAGATTCGGGATATAAGGAATTTAGGGAGGCTAGGTCAAAATTTGAAAATTAAGAATCTTGAGTGAAAATTTAGAAATTTGAAATAGCGTATTTAAAATGGCGGATTTTGGCATTTGTCTTAAATTAAAATATAAAAAAATCGATTCCTTTTTAGAAACATTTTTAAATTATATAACGAATCCGGATCACGGATCCTATTTTTAAAAAAGTGATCGATTCCAGCCTTAGGATCCTCAAAAAGTAAACGATTCCTGGATTCGATTCCTACCCAGCCCAGCTTGTTACAGTACGAGTTAAATATTATGGACGAGGCGACGCTAGGAGCTGAATCAAGGATGTCTAAACAAGTAACTGTAACAAGTACTATGGACGTGCATCGTAATGTATTTTATTTCATACTGTAAGTCCGTTCTGTATCATTATTTGATTTCAAAAATGAAAATTGCATCTTTTTCCCTGTGGCAACAGTCAACAAGTGGAAGAAAATGTCTAACTAATTTGATTTATAAAAATGCAACAGTCTGGTAAGTGTTGCTAAGCGACACTTACCGGCTCTGATACTGTAATGACTAACCTACCGGACTCAAATTGATAATGTAGTCGAAGGTCTACCAGACAGTAGGAAATACAAAGAACCTTTTTTGTTCGCAATGGCATTTTACGTTATCGAGTGTGACTTTTAAATATACAGGGCGTGCCAAAAAAGTTTTTTTCAATTCCATAATTTGGACAAGCAAAATCAATTCGCAAGAAACATTATCAATATGAATAAAATATGGTTTATTCCTTCACTAAATTTGGTTATTTAATATCTGACAAACGACACAGAAGAATAATTCGAATTTGAGCAATTATTTATAACTGGATATGCGTTTTAAAAATACTCCTAAAGAAACTGTGGTTTCGATTTAAAAAAATCATGGATAACGTCATATCTCAAAGGGATATACTGTATAAACATTTTTTATAGAAAAGAGCGTGACTAAAAATACTAATTAAGGGGTCCAAACATTTTTCCAAAAAATAACTTGATTCTGATTAATTGAATTTAGTTAGATACTCGCACTGTATGATATAATCTATCCATTTCATTCATATATCTATTAAAAAATGTATATAAAATACACACATCCTTTCTGCCCGACAATGTTTGACAGTGTTAAAATCGGCAAAGAAAATATATTTTTAGTCCCTCCATTTTTTGAAACAATAGCTGGATCTTCGAGTAACAAGACTTCCGATGTCGTCTTAACAAGAACAACGAAAAGAGCAGAAAACAATCTTTTACTGTTTTATTAATACATTGTTAGGCCTTTAAAAGAAACAACCAAAAATTAAAGACACCGATAAAGGTCATGGCACACATAACATGGGTTCTGGATCTCGAAAGTTTTTTTAATTTGAGTATGTTGTTTCCTAGATCAATAGGAACATCTTTTAAAGTACATTTTTGTGCAGGCCTATAGGGTGGCCCAAAAAATTACTTGAAGTTGCCGCTTAACTGTTTATTAATTCCAATATAAACGCATAAAAAGAGTGAAATTTCGCATAAAAAGAGTGAAATTTCGTCTAAATCCAACGAAATAATATTCTATATATTTGTTTAGAATTAAAATACCCTGTATGTTTTAACTGTTAAATCAAAATATGTTAACTCTAAACAAATATATAAAATATAATTCTGTTGGATTTATACGAAATTTCACTCTTTTTATGCGTTTGAATTGGATATAATAAACAGTTAAGCTTCAACTTCTCAGTGATTTTTTTGGGCCACCCTGTAGGCCTGCACAAAAATGTCCCATTTAAAAAATGTTTCTATTGATTTAAGAAACAACATACTAAAATTTTAAAAAAATTGTTCGAGAGCCATGTTATGTGTGCCATGTCCTTTCAAAAAAACTTAATTTGGTTTAATTTTATTCAATCAATTTAGGGCATTTCTTTAAACAACTTGCTGATTATCTTGTTTTTGGGATAATAAATAATGACTCAGTCAGTCTGATTAGGGGTTCATTGCAAACTAGCGTCAACAAAACCCTTTAATTAGACGCAAGCACAACATGAACGGCAAAGTAAAAGAAAACATAAAACAAGTAAAAAATATTCTCTCCAATTACAGAGCAAGTAAGAGATTATCATACATTAATATTGGAAAATATTATTAAATATCGTGTTTCGTATTGGGACACAACAGAAAAATGAATGCCAATTAATAATATGATTATTTTTCTATATTAGAACAATAAGACGGATGTACTTTATTTTGAAAACCTTATTATTTGTCTTGAAATAACTGTGGGTTTGTTGGCATTTCCGACAATTCTGAACGAATTATACCATACTACAAAAAATAGTTAGCGTTATTTATGATAACCTTTAGAAATTATTTTATTAGCAATCAAAGGTGTATTACGTTTAAACAAAGATGTTAGAAATTTAAAAAAATAGCTCTATTAAATATCGATCGCTCCCTAAGTACGAAAAAAAAAAAAAAAAGGGTAAAATGTATCATTTTGCGGAAAGGTATATAGGTAATAACGTGTAGATTATTTACGTATACGACAGCTAGTTACACTAACAGAATAGTTTTAGGACAGTGAAAACGGTCTGGAAGTATAGGTCATGCAGGCCACAATATTTTTTTTCTCTTACGAGTATAATATGTTATATTATGGTAAAGCCCACCGGAATAGTTCCCAATGTCCAAATGATCCAATCCGCCCCTAAAGATACTAGCTTTTTACCCGAGGCTTCGCGTTTTCTTTGAGCTTTTTTTGCTTTAATTTTTTTTAAATCGATCTACCACCGTAGGTTTTTTAATAAATAAAAAGATATTAAAAGTGATTATAAATAAGAGAAAAATTTGGTTCTACGAAGCATAGAGTTAATCATGATATAACTGGATTCATGTTGGCAGAAATGTTATATCAAAAAAAGGCCCCAAAGAGGGTGTGAATATATTCGTTGTGCTATTTTGACGGTGCACTAACATTTTTCAATTATTTTATGTTATCAACGGCCTTTGCTGCGTTGAAACACCGTTTCCCGGCAGATTAGCAAAGTTAATCAACGACAGGCCAGGTAAGTAGCCTGATGGGTGACGTATGGGTGAAGTACCCAGACGTTAATGGGAGATAGTTCAGAGGTAGTAGTTATTAGTAATTCCCTAAATTGGTCTTGGTCTTGCAGTTAAGACCAAGACCGGTTAATTGTAGCAAGACAAGACCAAGACTAACTCTGCACGATTTGAGCAAGAACAAGGCGGAGCCTACGAAACTCTTGAGCCTGGCAGTGTTGAGATCTGGGCAATTTTGGAGGAGAATGGTGGAGGACGCATGAGGCAGAATATTCGATTTTATCCAAGATGGCTCGAGATTGTCTTTCAATACCTGCAACTTCAGTACCTGCTGGGAGAATATTTTCCAAAGTATCATTAGTAATTAGAAAATATAGATATAGGTTAAGTGATAAGTCAGCCAGGCGGTTATTTCGTATTAATTTTTGGTCAAAAAATTATTATAAAGTAACAATACGTTAAAGCTATTTTATTGTTGTAATTTAATTTGTGTTGTATTTTTTTAAATTGTAAATTGCATAGATTGTTTTTATTCTACAACTCTTCCATTTCATAAAAGAAGATGAGGGCCTATCGCTATCTATCTTGATAATGTCTTTAAAATTTTTTCAAGTTAATTAATTAATTTAGTTGAATTTTACTATGTTTATGTCAATATAGACTTAAAACGTACCTATATACTCCATTGTGTTGTTCTATGTTCTAAACTAACATGTTAATAAAAAGTAATAAGGTAATAGTTAATTGTAAGACTTGCAAGACTCTTGCTGCAAGACCAAGACCAGGTGTATTGACGCAAGACCAATACCAAGGCTGGCTAAGTCTCGTCTTGGTCTTATATTTAGACAAAACTTCTTGTAATGCAATATCTACGGTATTTCGACATCGTTGATGAAACTATGGTTTAATTGAGTTAAAACCTAAAACTCGTGACCCAAATGATCACATTTTTGTTTAAACAAAAACCAGCAGTTTTTCATAATTCACTGTGTCCATTATACCTGTTGTTTACTATTTACATTTAATAAGTTAAAGGTTATATTACTAGAACTGCTAAAGTTTCTGCCAAGTAAGATTTTAAATATATATTTTTTGAATACACCATTAAAACTTATTATACGCAATATATTTAAAAAACATGTAATATTAGGAAAAAAAACGTCTTTTAAAACCTCTATTAAATTATTTTTTGTGTTAATCGCTAAGGTGATCGGTACCACGAGAGTTTCAGTCTAATTCAGTGACATCATAGAGCACAACATAGTTTTCAGGTTTTTTTTACGAAGGTGTAGTACGTTTAGATTATTTAGTAAGTTTTACCTGCACTGCAAAATATTATTAACCTAGAAACTAATAAAAGTATTCACGATAGATCATCGGAGAAGGGCTCACCCCTTTTTTTCCGCATTTATGAAGATAGACAAATGAAACTTGGGGATATCATAAAAAGTCAAATTTGACGTTTTTTGAGAAGTTACGTGACTTCCCGTTTTACCGGCGACGGCCTCAACTACATTTTGATTTCCTGGAAACATTATGCGTCCAACAGTACACCATATTGACAGATTTAAAAAAAAATGTATTTTTTTTATCCAGGTGGCCATAACGGGCCAAAAATTAATATTTCGATGCCAATTATTGAAAAAAAATGCCCTCTAAATGCTTTACGATTAATTTAATTGCGTTTTAAAAGTTAAAAATGAAAATACTCCATTTTTTCAACTGGCATAATATCAGTTCACCCTATCGTTTGTAGAGCTTAGCCTACACAGAATAATTCAAAGTTAATAAGCAATTAAAAATTTAACCTTATAATATATTATTTTTGTATTAACGTGTAGGCTTGCTATAAGTCCAGAAATTACCCTTGGTTGGGTATTCACTGACTTTGGCTAGTTCAAGTCAAAAAGGTAGTGGTGCTTTAAACAGCCAAGGCCCACTAAAGGCCCACTAAAACAAAAAAAATTCTAGGCATGCTTACATTTTTGTGATTATGTTGAAAAGTTAAGATTTCACCAAAAATTTTAAAATATTTGGGTTGTCTTATTTGCGAAACAAAAATTAAGATTGTTTCCGGTGAAGTGACGTGACTTATCAAAAATATTTTAAGCTTATCATTATAGGAGATCCCTAAGTTTTATTTTTCTATCTTGAAAAATGCAAAAAAAAGGGGTCCTGGATCACCCGGTATAGGAATGCCACTACCTAAATTGCCGACTCCGCAAAAAAACTTCAAAAACCTGGGACACTTGGATAAAATTGAGTTTCCTCCAACCTCGGACAAATCCAGAAAATTCCGGACGACTGGCAGCTCTAAATAGATGTTATAAAAATATGTAAATAACATGATTTAAACTATGACGAACTGCTTTGCAGAGCAGGAAGAATTTTTAAAGAAGATTACAGAGATTACCCGACTTATTAAAAATATTCTTAATTTTAAATTACTTCTCCGTTTATAATAGGCAAAAAATTTATTTATACATATAAATCTTCCCTTTTTGGGTCCTATCGTTATTAACGGTCTGCAAAAATTTAGTATACTAAACAACACTGTATTTCAAACAGAAATATATGCTTTACTGCACTGTGCAAAAGAAAATAACAGAAGGGCTTACAAAAACAAGCGGATCTGCATAATAATAGACAGCCAGGCGTCACCAGGGGCACTAGTAAACCCCAAGGTGACGTGCAAGCTAACATGGGAATGCCAAAAAGAACTGGAGGTCCTGGAAGAACGCAACAGGGTAACTCTCCTGTGGGTATCAGGACATTCGGGAATAGAAGGGAACGAAAAAGCGGATGAGCTAGCGAGACATGGATCATCCACACCATACTTTGGACCTGAACCTGACCTTGGAGTGACCAAAATCACAGCACGAGGGCAAACCAGCGAACGGATCCGAAACAAACACATGTAATACTGGTAGAACTTCGGTAGAATAAGACATGGAAAGGGCTTCATAAGGGGCCCATCCAGAAGAACGAAGGAAGAACTACTCAGACAAAGTAGGAAAAGACTTCGCATAACAGTAGGGTTGCTAACAGGGCACGGTAACCTAACACTAGATAGGCTCATACAATGGGGACCCAAGTTGCAGAATGTGCGACGAGGGAGAAGAAACAGCCTACCACATACTGTGTGAATGTGAAGCGTTAAATCACAAAAACAGGCATTATTTGGGCAACCGAAAATGAGCCCACAGGAATATATTAACCAACCAGTCTCGGGGTTATACAGACTTGTAGAAGGAACAAGACTAATGGGGGAACTGGTATAAAAGACAATGGGAGATTAGGCAGAAAAAGCCCAAGAGGCTGCGCTGCCTCCGCTAGTGAAAGACGGCTCCCAGGAAGAAGAAGATGAAGAAGAAGAACACATATTATTGTACTCGTAGAGATTAAAAACATTGAATAGTTAAAAAATGAATAAATTAGAATCGGTATATTAACAACAAATATTAACGAAATTTAAAATAAGGATTTTTGTGAACTGGTGGTGATATTCTTTTCATTTATCGCTTCCAAAATGTAATGTGGTTGGTTAACCGATGATTACTCATCGCATTGATTTCTGCTTATGTTACGAATTCGGAGAAACACGCCATAAAATGAATGTATGTATCATACCGTTCTTGTTTAAATTTTAGTTTAAAAAAATGAGCCATTAAATTACTTTTTCAATAAACATGAAAACTTTTACAGAAATCCACAAATCGGCTACTCATACATACACCGACAGATATTGGACCTGTTTACAGTTTTTAGATAATTTATGTGTAACACCGATAAAAACATAATTTGCAAAATATTTTGTACTCGGCAGTTTTCAGGTAATCATTACTTGTCTTTTTTCTAGGCTGCTTGTCCAACAGGCAAGGTTTATTATTTTCGGCATCGCGACGCGTTGTAGCGTCGTGTGCAATCCCTCCCACTTCCAATAGTAATTCCGTCTTTGTCGCACTTAAACGGTTTTCATGCCGGTTTTCAATTTTCTAAAATCGACAACTCTTCGCTCCATAAACGGCAAGCTTCACGAATTTTGATCCTACGACATGCCTAATAAAGTTAATTTCTCCATAAATAGTTTAAAATGACCTGCATTGCCCCTTTATTTGAATCATTTCCAATCGACACCGTCTGGCATGTGAAGTATTCAACCTATTTAGAGGCCGAAACGACCACCTGTTGATCTTGATCAACAAGTGGTTGTTAGTATTTTTAAGACAGTAAATATGACAAAGAATAACAGTAATGTTATATTATTTTTAAACACAATTAAGCTCTAAATTGACATATTATATCAGATACGAGTTATTTGTGAATATTTTGTAGTATTAAGTTACAAATTCTTAGCTGTAAACTCTATTATGGCTGAAATTGATCAGTCAAGTGTTTTGACCACCTGTTGACTATTCCATGCAACAAGTGGCTGAGCATAATTTCCTTTGAAAAAATCGAGACTACTTCCAAATTTTTACTTAATAATATTTATTAAACTGGTTTGCGTGTTTTTCCATATTGTATATGCTAAGTATTTTTGAAAGTATTTTTAGAAACTTTTTGGTTTCATGTTTCGCGTGTTAAAAATAATTTTTAAGACGCAGGCAATTATTTTAATCGATACAACAACTTATGGGAGATCTGGGATTAATTTTTAATTTTAAAATAAAATAGAAGCAACACACATTATGAATTTTTGGATGATCGTATGGACTGTTTATGGTTGATCCATAAGTATTAGTGATTAAAATTATGCTGTATGCTGAGATTAAGGAAACGTTTTAAACAAAGTTACGAATCATTTTAAAATACAAAGTTTGGGTTTTCTTTGCTTACTTGCCTTATAAAGAAATGATTAGTTAGTTAAGTATAGGTACCGAGGTACTAGTAAAACAACATTTAGTTTATTAAATAATTTAGAGCTCATATTCCTATAAGGTTTAATTTTATAGTTTGTATAAAAAGAAAAATGTCTATTAATACGGGACTAATGGAGTTGTGAGATTCGGAGAAAAAGGAAACTGCTCTGGGGCAGCAGATTTTGCACCAAAGATCCTCTACGTAATATGAAATTAAATCCCTTTGACGAGTGACCACTTAACGTATTAGGGAGGTTTTAGGCCACAACTTGAGCATCAGACGTTATATCCCTTTATCAGCTAATTACGTAAACACACTACGCTAATAGACGCATTCCAAAAATTAGTTTTTAAACCATCCCAACGGAGGGAAGAATCTACGGTTATTAACGTGACAGATGAAAGATTTACATCATCGAAATCTTCAAATGTTAGTAGCGATGAGCGATATATCACTACCGGTGATTTAATCGCCGTTATTGAAAAAACGCTGATAGCAACGTTGACTAAAATCGCAAATAACGGCGATTGACAGAAACAGCGATTTTTTATAATATGCGAAATCGCGTCAACTTATATGCAACATGCAACACAGCTAATCGCTTTCCGTCGCGTTGAGTGAAAAAACGTATTTTATTTCAAGGGTCCTCGACTCCATCTTCACGCCCCTCACTGAACTATATAGCAGAATTACAGTTTTCTATAATATTTATGCAAAGGAAGGTGTAGTATAGTATAGCAGTATAGTAGAAATCTTTTTTGCATTGTGGAATTTAAAATAATCGCCGTTATTGAAAAATCGCTGATAGCAAATGTTGACCAAAATCACATAAGTAATATTTATATTTTATAAAAAAAAAAGCTATAATAGAGGCGAGCAAGGAATTAATATACAGTAGCAAAATGAATAACACGAGGGCGCATTTAAAAGCTGAAATGAAATAAACGCTAGTTTACGTATGGATGAAAATCGGATCGACGTATATTACGGTTTTAAATCGCAGCCATTCAAAAATTGTTAAACGCATCCCACGGATAACGATTATGGAAATATCGCTGTTTAGCTCATCGAACTTCAAATGTTAGCCTCTTTTTTAGTTTAATCATTTTAAAAACAAAAATTATTGCTTAAAATTGGTCAAAACACAGCTCAACTTTTCAAAACAAAATTAAAAAAAAAGGTTAGGTTTTAGGTTAGTTTGATAAACCTATATAGCATATTATTCTCCTTCCTTTGTAATTTGTAATGGGACGTTGCCATAGCCTTTAATTGTGTGAGATATTTTACTTTTATTTAAGGAAAAAATTATAAATATGTTAAAAAAATGTTATAGCTTAAACTCATGATTTGACATGATTTTATTACAAAACTTAAGTGTTTTATGATAAAACTGGTATGTTAATGTTCCACAGGCGGCAACAGTGTAGAAGCGATAACACAACGCAAACAACGTAACTTTAACTTTAATAAGGTTGATCAATGTCAGTTAATAACGTTGTCGCCTATTTCGGTGCTACTGCGCATGCTTTGTATAACGGATAACGTGTATTGCTGTTTAAATAGGTGGCTTAAAATCTCCCTATTAAATGGTAAATATGGTTTATGTGACCACTTAATGTAATAAATGGTAAAATTAGATGTTTTATGAATTTTTACCACTATTCCGACTGCTGTATGTGTAGATTTTTTTTATTTAAATAGCTTTGTTTTGTATTATTATTTATAAATACATACATACTTTGTAAGAGAATAAGTTTCTGTAAAAGCTAAAGGCTGAAAGACCTCGGTCGATGGCCTTTTGAACAGCTTTTGTTCTATAAAAATTGTTTAGCAAATCAAATCAGCTTGGAATTACGGTTCGGACCGCTCTGCGGTAGTAAAATCAACCGTTTACAGAAACCTACAAATTGATTTTCTTAAAAAGTTTTATTTTATTATAAACATCTTATAACACTTTTAGTAGAAAAGCTGGTTAACAATTTTGAGTAGGTTCTTGAGACACTTTGAAAATTTGTGTAATTGTCCTTGAAAGATCCCTAAACATAAAATTCAGACAGACCTTGGCTTTTATGTTTAGGGGTTCTTCAAGGATAATTACACACATTTTCAAAGTGCCTCAAGACCCAACTCAAAATGGTTCACCAGCTCTCCTACTAGTCCGAGAGTTGGTGAACAATTTTGAGTAGGTTCTTGAGGCATTTTGAAAATTTGTGTAATTGTCCTTAAAGGACCCCAACATAAAAGTCAGATCTCGCTAAAGGGTAGCAGCCCCTACCAAGTCTTAAATTTAAAAAAAACAAGAGTTGGTAGGGGGCCCTTACCCTTCAGCCAGACCTTGAATTTTATGTTTAGGGGTCTTTCAAGGACAACTACACAAATTTTTAATGTGTCTCTAGAACCTACTCAAAATTGTTCACCAGCTTTTCTACTAAAAGTGTTATAAGATGTTTATAATAAAATAAAACGTTTTGAGAAAATCAATTTGTAGGTTTCTGTAGGACTAGTAGGAGAGCTGGTGAACAATTTTGGGTAGGTTCCTGAGGCACTTTGAAAAAATGTGTAATTATCCTTGAAAGATCCCTAAACATAAAAGTCAAGGTCTGGCCGGAAAGTAGCGGCTCCCTACCAATCCTTAAATTAAAAAAAATCAAGGGTTGGTAGGGTGCCGGTACCCTTCAGTCAGACCTTGACTTTTATGTTTAGGGGTCCTTCAAGGACAATTACACAGATTTTCAAAGTGCCTCAAGAACCTACTCAAAATTGTTCACCAGCTTTTGGACAATTCAAGAGTTTACATCCAAGAAATTATTTCTTTTTGTTAAGGATCACGTAATTTATTGACGGAATAGCTTAACAGGCCGAGTAGTATCGATCTGGTAAAATTTATAATAAAAAATATTTTGTTTCCTTAAGTAATTAAATTAAGTATACGAAAGCTACAAGTGGTACGGTGTATGGAATAAAGTGTACTTAAACTAAAATAATTTAAAGATGTAATTTTTAAAATGCCCTAGCCATTTCTCTAGCTAATTTAATACTCTTTAACTTCGGAAAACAGTAAGAAGTAAGTATATGGTGTCTAAGCAGCCAGCTATTTTCCAGCACTAACAAGGGTATCATAACTTTTAGTACGTATTAATATAGAAAGCAAATATCTAAACACAACTTTGACAACTCTTTTTAGGAAAAACAATTTCACAACCCTATCTTTTTATTTAAAAATAAGGAAAAATTAAAGGTAAACGTAACAGTATGTATAATGAGTTGGAAGACTATTGAAATAGAACTTAAGAACTTTTGCATTTACTCTAGGCTAGTGATATAGAAGTGGATAAAGTGAGATATCCTGGAACCTATTTTTATTGTCAATTTAACTATAAAGATAATGGACGTTTTAAAACATTTTTGTATAGTAGTCTTCTTATATCTTATTTTAGCACTAAATATGATGTCAAGTTTGGTTAGGACGCTTGTTAGAATCTCATGTAATTTTTATTGTCTTCTAGAAGATCTCATTCATGTTTTAGAGTTTTTATTGTGATATTAATCAGAAGGGAGGGAAATTCCTTGAACAGAAAATAGTGTTACAGGTATGGTTAAGGTTGTTTTTGCTAAATGATCAGCTGTTTTATTGCCATGGATTTTCACTGGAACTCCATATAAGGGATATGTATTAGCCTTTTTATTGCATCGGATGGGCAATTTATGAATTTCTATGATTGGGTAAGGTATTGGGATTTGGAAAAGACCTGTAGAGAGCTTTTAGAGTCAGTGGCTATAAGCCATTTGGGCGATGAATGTTTCAGAATATCTTTCTTAGCTATTTTAATGAATATGCCACAAAGAGGATTAAGTAAGATGATCATATTAAAGATGTTTCGGATCCAACCGTAGATACAACTTTGTGATCACAGAAATGTGATTGAGTAAAAGCGAAAATGCTTTTTGAGATAAGAGTTGGATTTGTTAATTGTTGGTTAAAAAGAACAAAGTTTGTATATATTTTAGGTATAGGAATCGTACAAAGCGAAAAGTTATCCTAGAGCAGGATGTATATGAAGGGATAATAGAGATTAAAAAAATATTTCAATAAAAGAACCTTAAGACAGCAATATTAGTACGGTAAGTATAGTTTTTGTTGTTGAATTAATTCAATAAAAAGTTGTAAAATTATAGACGCGTATCTTATAATTATGTTTTATATATTTAGATATTTAGGTATAAAGACATGAATACATCAATGCAAACCATTCTGTTTTTCGTGTATTTAAAAACATGCTTGCATAGCAAAATGTGAATTTGGGTAAAACTGGTTTATTAAAAACAAAGCATCGCCAATAACATGTCGTAAAAAATGTATCGCCGGTCACCTTTGGAAGTTATTGTAGGTGGGTTTTTGTGTCGAACTCACTGACCTCAATATGGACCGGTAAAGGGTATCAGATGCGCGGTTCAAAAGTGAGATTTTATGGGCGAAAAATGTGTCCGTGCGCCGGGGCTCTAGTCATCTCTTAGGGTCCAAGATCTGGCAGAACGGACCGGCAGACCGATTTTATTTACGAATTCGTCGCCGGCCAGTTCCGTACTTCGTCAATTGACGCCGTCTTTTCCTTTCGTGTTTAGTGTATTTCAGTGTATTTCGCATTGTTTGGCATTATTTGACCGCTTGTGTGAGATTTTTTAGTTTTTGGAGTGACTTATTCCTTTGTTCATAAACAATTTATAAACTGTTTTTTGGTGATCCAAGTGCGCTGAAGTTGTAGAAATACGATGGTTAATAAATGCTGCATGGTTACTTTTTGCAAAATAAAGGCAAAATACCCGGCATTGCCTATTTTATGTAAGTTTTACTTATTTTACTTTGCATCCTTATTTGCTTTAATAATTAGTAGTTAACATGTAGCACAGTGTTAAAATGGTGCTGATAAATGGATCTAGTTTCTATTCACCCTTTCCTATAATTACTCTTTTAATTAAGAAAACACCTTAAAAAATACATTGCAATTAGTAATACCTATCTACTGAAATTAAATTAAAAGAAAATAAGTTGTACTGCTTGTTATGTTATCTAAATTAGTTACTTATTTTTATGCAATAGTGAATAAAACTAAAAACAACCAATATCTAATTATTTTAGGTAATTGTCTCGAAGTTGTCCCCGATTTTAACCAAATTTGGTATAGGGGGTTAAGCGCTGATTACGAACGCAATTTTTGCAACGTTGTTTAAGATATTCATCATCGTTAAAATCAAACTAACCTATTTCACATTTCCCTTCTTTGTACACAATTCTTGATTGTTACACAAGCGGCACAATATTTTATAAACACCTTTTAAAACCTTGTTTTTTATTTATTTTACACCTTTTTTCCATTAAATTGCGAACTCTCAAGTTCAAAGGTAGCAGCCACAATTGTTTACAAAAAGCCTAGTGTATACATGGTTGCCTACACGTTGCTGCGTGTGAAAATGAAGGTTTGCAATTAAATGGAAAAATGTAAAATTAATATAAAAACTAGTTTCTAAAAGGTGTTTGTGAATTATTGTGTACCAATTTGGTGTAAAAATCAAGAATTCTGTGCAAAAAGAAGGAGGAATAGTGTAAATAAGGTTAGTTTGATTTTCAACTTTGATGATGAATATCTCGAAAACGAAACGTTGCCGAAAAAAATTTTCAGATTCGTAATCAGCGCCCCAAAAAACCCCCGTATACCAAATTTGGTCAAAATCAGGAGGAACTTTCAGACAATTATTTTTTACATCTATTTGGTTTTTATGATTTTTTTTTCAAGATAAATTAGGAATACCTATTCACTGAACTTAAATTAAAAGAAAATTAGTTATACTGCTTGTTGAGTTATCTAAATTAGTTACTTATGTTTATGCAATAGTGAATAAAACTAAAAACAACCAATATCTAATTATTTACAGCTTTTGGTTAAATTACTCAAAATACAAGCAACATTTATAGTAATATCAATATTTTGTTACGATCTAGATCATTACATATTTTAATAAGTACTTATATTTTCTATCATTACTTTTGTAGGTTAACTAAAAATAGGTATTACACCTGGTTAGAGGCTTTAGGCTTTGATCCCAAAAGTGGAGAAAATGTCATATCTGCAATTATATATGTAGTGCACATTTTAATAAACAGGACATAACTATTACTCCTCGAGGAAAAAGGTGTTTGATTCCTGGTGCTACTGGTTAAAAAAACCATGGTTACTGGTTTTTTGAACCAGTGAAACACATTAGTTTGTTTGGATGTTTTTCTTAATCAAAAATAAACATATTATCCATTGTCAGCTCCTTAAATTCCTGTAGTTCTTCTGAATGTTACAGCTATGGAAAGCCACGAATTTTTATACTGGTTCACAACTGATGCGTTATAGTTAAAAATAATAAAAAATGGCGAATGCGACTGAACATGACTCTTGTGGCTTATGTAAGAATTAACTTTTGTTTCATCAATGTAACACAATCATAATTGAAAAAAAAACACTGTAATTACTAATTTTGGATTGAAAAAATCTGAACAAAAAATGTATTGCATTAATCTAAAAAGTCAGTAAGTATGATTACAACATAAAACATATTGCCTTGGAGCACCCTTACCGCTTGGAAAATGAACATTTGTGCAAGAAAGAATAGCGGTATAACCTTTTTCTCCCTCCCACGTGCTCATTGGTCGGTTTTAAAAAAATATATACTCCGCTCTGCGTGCTGATTGGTCGGTCGATCTATCGGCACGTTGGTTGGAGCCACGAGAAAGGTTACACTATGATTCTTTTTTCTCTTTCGCACTGCCAAACGGCAAGGCTGCCTCTAGTAAATATATGCTTGTTTTGTATAAATACATTTAAGATGTTTAGAATATCCTTTTATCGCTATCGAAAACAAGTGTAAGCAGGAAAAGAGTTAACGTTATTTGTATAAACATTTTTTTACCCTTCTGTTTATAAGTCTTTTCTAATCTCGCAAAAAACCGTTTATTGTACGGCCATATGCAAGTCCAATCAAATAAACCCATTCCTAAACGACAGGTGACAGTGTATTACACGATCCCTTACTGATCCCTAAGATAATATATAAGAAGGTATTCTATTGCAGGCATGATGGGAATGTGTACGCGTCCGCCGCCAGTGTTGACACAAAAGTATTTTCATCCTTATTTTTATTATTGCGGAAGTTGGGATAAAAATACTTTTGTGTGCAAGACATACTCGTGGCGGCGCGACCGCTTGACACATTTCCCATCATGCATTGCAGGATTAGAATACCTTCTTATATATTCTTACTGATCCCCAAGCAAAACAAATAACCCTTTAAACACATAGAAAGCGTTCAAACTTCGTCGTTTTTGAACTGACATAAAACCGTGTAAAGTCGACAGTCACAGTTTCCAAACCATTTTACGGCGGTATAAAAACTGGGTCTTGAAATCAACCGTATCTTTTAATAGCCCTATTTTTTCTATTTAAGTTTTGCATAATAATTTTGTTACCTCATTGTTTATATTACTACCTAACATAATTTATATATGTACAGAAACACAAAATAAAATAATTCAGTATCTCAATATATAAAAATATATTTCATAAATATAAATTATTTAATGGCATACAAATTTTTAAGTCCGGCACTGGTCCGGCTTTTTAAATACGCATGCGAAATGACACTATCGTTTGTTTGGTGCGCGAGGTCGCAAACTTGCCATAAATGCGATTAGTTATTAAATATCTAAAGTTAGGTTATCTATGGTCGAACTTTACAAATGAGACAAAATTTCATTGTTCGATAAAAATATGTATCGTCGATTTAAGATGTTAATCACAATTCTACTCAAAAACTGAAAATTTCAATAACGCGTTTTTTCATCTTTAGAATATTTCATTAAGGCTTGTATGAAGCCTGAGTAATAAATACCGTGGGCGCTGTAATTTACAGTGTTTTTTCTTCTTCTTTCATCCCGTCAACAAAGTCCACGTACCGAATCAAGATATTATTACATTTCACGGATTCTTTTGAACTACGGGGTAGTACCATTTATGAAAAAAACAAAGTGGAAGCTATTTCTACAAACTATTTTTAGGTAATTATTGGAGCGTTCTTGATAAAGTATAAGACGAATTCTTAAAAAAAAGGTCAAACATTTTCGCTTTGAATACCGCTTCCCGTGAGATCAGCGAAGTTAAACAACGCTGGGTACTGTCAGTCCCTGGAACCGCCAGTGAACAATGTGTGCACGTTAAATGGTATGTCCCGCCTGGATATTATTACCTAGACGTTAATGGAGATAGCTCTGAGGTAGTAGTTACTTGTATAACGTCCGTAGTGACACTACCGCGTTGTCTAAAAGGTGCCGAGAAATGCGATATTTGCATGTTTCAGTACTGGGACAACGTTGAAAAAACTCGGCACCCATGGTACTTAGTATTTAGGCTATATACAAGTCTTCGCAGGCCCTCATGAAGATTTTAAAAAATCCAAATGCCAGCATTTAAATGACGAAGGAAATTTTAAAAGGTATGTATAAATGTTAAATATCTAATATTAACTGAATGAGATCAAACCTTAAAATTTAAACCTTAAGAATTTGCAACAAATGTTTAGGTTAATTTTAAAATCTTGGACAAAACAAAAATTATTAAATAATGCAAAATTCATTTAAATAACATTCGATTCAGATTTACTTATATACATAATTTACAGTCAGAAATTAGGCAAAATTATTATTTTTACGTCTAAAATATACTTTTTCCCACTTTGTGAGAAGTTCTTGGGTTTTCCATTACAACACCAAACAAATAATATAATTTGAAGAAAAAGCTTTATTTTTTTCTTAATATTTTATACAGAATGTTTAAGCCTGTAACGCAGGACAGAGTGGTAAAACAATTATTTGGACATGTGCTTTAATTTGCAAGAACCATTTCTTTCGCCTCGCCATTTGTCAAAATAAAGTACCCCAGGTTTCATTGTTGCACAAAAGAGTTTTTTTATTATGATTTTAAAACAAAGGAGTTATCCGGTATCTAGTAGTATATTATATATTGACTAAGCCCATCATTTTTTAAGGCAATACTTTATAAACGTTTTAAATACATAAAATACGTTAAAGACGCATTATTAATTTATTAATATTTTTGTTTAAGGGCCAAAAAATTCATTCAAAAAATAATAAAGGTTTAGTGTCTCCCAATTTAATATAAATTGGTTGTAGAGTTTCTCACTTTTGCCAGAGACCTTAAAAAAATCCTAAAAATATTCCGCATATGTAAAATTATCGGAAATAAAAAACCATGATCATATTTTTTGGTTTTTCGAAAAATGTCGAAAATCACTCCTAATTAGGGGTTGATATGATATCGCAAAACTGAAATATATGAATAATATCAATTCGAATAAAAGTAATTCTAATTTTTTTTTCTATAAAATTAACTTTAAAAAATAGAAAAAAAAATTATATATTAATGAGGGCGTAATATAGTTGAAAGTCCACCCTTCAACTCGCTAAAGGGGTTAAATCATCCCCTAAATATGAAAAAAAAAAACAAAAATTACTTGAAAAATCCAGGAAAAACTACTGGGATATTCTAAATTATTAGAAATTCAATTCGTGTTCCTTCCAGTAGTATCTATTTAAGGAAACCACCCCTGTAACGAGGGGTGAACTACCCCCGAACGTAATACCGTACAAAAATATCATAGCAGTATAAGAAAACTGTCGAATATTTTATAATAGATCTTACTTTTCTTATCTAAAATTAATTATTTTAAACTTTTTTTATAAAAATCAACCCCCTTAAGAAGTGAAATCATCCGCTAAACATAAAAAAATTAAAAAGCACCTAAAAAATTTAGGAAAAACTACTAAGATATTCTAAATTATTAGAAATTTAAATCGAGTACTTCTCACCAGTGGCAGTGTCTATAAAAAAACCAACCCTATAACTAAGGAGTGAACTACCCCCGAACGTGATAACATATTATGTATGAAATAAATACAATAACTAGAAGTGTTTGTCACGAATTTTAAATTCCTAAAAAGTATTAAATTCGTATTTATAAGTAGGGGAGAACGGGGGAATGACGGTCACGGGGCAATGACGGTCAGTCCAAAAACTCCTATATTATTTTAAATTTAAGCGCGAAAGCTGTCTCGACACCTAGCGAACAACCATTAAACTAGGCAAAACATAAAATTTTTACATTCAGTTGTCTAGAGAGTTGCCGGCAAGCAGTTTGTTATTTTTCACGTGCTTCTTATAAGTAAACAAAGGTGATATTTAAGATTTTGACGAGCCGTTTTTGAAAATTAAGTTTTTCAAATATATTATTTACAAGGTAAATATTATGTTTTAATATATGATTAACCTCTTTTTTTGAAAATCTGATGTGTTTTGTTTTAAATATTTGTTTACGTTGGTCAGAATATTTGGGGTAATGGCAGTCAGTGACCGCCATTACCCCTAGGCTGACCGGGATTACCCGACCTACAATTTTTTTATAATTTCAGATGCCGAGAAACTATACACGAAAAACTGAGAAAGCTAAATGGACTGCAGATGATCTCTCGAGAGCCATCGATGATGTTAGAAATGGTGTAAGCCAAAGGAAAGCTGCCAAAAATCATAACATTCCATTTGCTACTTTTCAACAGAGGTACACGGTTCTAGCAATAGGTGGTCCAAGCATGGGCAGAAAACCAGTCTTTACCAAGGAAGAAGAGGCTGAAATTTGTGCCAATATTAAGACATTAGCTAATATGTATTATGGACTCACTCCCCTACAGTTGCGGAAGTTAGTTTTTGAATATGCTGAGAGGCTACAGATCGAGCACAAGTTTAATAGAGAAAAAAAGCAGGCTGGAAAAGATTGGCTCGAAGGATTTTTAAAAAGAAATCCTTCTTTGTCGGTAAGAAAACCAGAGGCTTTAAGCCTAAATAGAATAAAGGGATTCAGCAAGGATGAAGTGACTCTGTTTTTTAAAAATTTGGAAAAAGTCATGACAAAACACAAATTTTCTCCTCACAGAATATACAATATGGACGAAAGTGGGTTTACAACTGTACAAGAAACCAGTAAAATAATTGGAATTAAAGGGCAGAAAAGAGTCGGTGCTGTAACTTCTGGTGAAAGGGGGAAAACCACAACGGTAATTTGCTGTATGAACGCAGCAGGGGGATTTGTCCCCCCAATGTTTATTTATGCCCGCCAACGTATGGCTCCAACATTGGAAGTTAATGGACCTTCTGGAGCATTATACAGTTGTTCTGTAAATGGATGGACTAACGAGGATCTTTTTGTTGTGTGGCTAAAGCATTTTTGTAACTACGCAAAACCGACGAAAGATGAGCCTGTTCTACTGATCTTTGATAATCATGGAAGCCACATTACATTAAAAGCCTACACATTTTGCCGCGAAAACAACATAATTATGCTTTCTTTACCACCCCACTCTTCGCATCGCCTACAACCTTTGGACGTTGTGTTTTACGGTCCTCTTAAAAGGGCTTACAATCGCGAGTGTGACTTGCATATGAAAAGTAAACCTGGTGAACCTATTACAGTTTACAAACTTGCTGAACTATTTAATAAGGCATATTCTGTTGTGGCAACGATTTCAAAAGGGATGTCTGGGTTTGCATCGACCGGTATTTTTCCTATGAACCCAAACATATTTTCTGATGAAGATTTTCCTTTAGATACCACTAGTGAAGGACCCGAACCAGTTACTGAGATTGAACTCTTACAAGACCACTCGCAAGCGTCGAACCAGAACCAGATACGAGACCAAGCAACAGAGCCATCAATTGAGCAGCAAAATAATTTAAATTCAGTTTCTTTTGCTGATATTTCGCCCCTTCCTGGACCCAGCAGAAGTTCTAAAACATCAAGAAGGAAACAGCATTCTGTTATTCTGACGGAGACCCCAGAAAAACTGGCATTGGAAGAGAAAGAGGAAAAACGCATTCAGCGGCAACAAAGAAAAACAAACTTCAAATGAATGCAAGTGTAAAAGAAGTGTGTATGACCCAACTCGTGACGACTTTGTAACTGTGGTCAACAAAAAACGTAAGGGAAATGTTAGTTCTTCCTCAGAGTCGGATGTGGAGGAGAATGATCTTTGTCAGGATTCATCGGATGATCCGTTGACTGAAGACGAGGAACTAAATATTGCTGAGAAAAAAGAAATTTCAGTTGAAAAAGATCCGCAGTTGCAAGAAAATGACTTTGTGTTTGTGCTGGTTTCTAATGACAAGTCAACAAAAGATTCGTTGCACAAGTGACTAATCTGCGTAAAAATGGAATAGTTGTAAGATTTATGAGAGAGTACCGTGGTCAACATAACATATTCGTATTTCCAAATGTCGATGATGTCAGCGTGGTTACAAAGGATGACATTATTGGCAAATTGAGCCATCCAGAAAAACTTCGATATGGAAAAATTAAGTTTCATTAGTTTTGTAAAAGTTTGAATATACCCTAAACTTGATCCAGAAAATATTTTTTTTATTTAATATTGCTTTGACCATCATTACCGCACGTTCGACCGTCATTACCCAATATACGGGGTAATAGCGGTCGACTCTCAAGATTTTGTTTTTATAATTTACCTATGCAATTACCTACTTAAAACCTTTTGGTGTAAATATAGTAGAAGCTTATATCTCTGGATAAAATTTGACTAAATTTATTTCTTTAAAGTTAAAAAATAAAAAACTTAATAAAATAAATTTCTTAAGTGAACGCCATTCCCCCATTCTCCCCTAATATTGAAAAATACTAAAAAATAATCGTCAAATAAGGCTCTTTATTATTGACTTTTGGATAAATGTACAAAACATACTAAATGTTACTAAAATTATTTCATGTACCTATACTTAATTCGGTGAACGATCACATGACGTTAATATTGTGAACCATGCTAATTTTTGTTTCTTTGCTAGAACGAACTTTTACCGTAGAAAAACGCGACCCCAAACTCAAATATTTAAAGAGAAAAAAAAACAATGAATTAAAAATGAATTAGAACATATTTAATTGGAAATAGAGCCACCTAGTCGCATGGTCCATAACTTAATTTTTTAAATAATTCAGTAGTTTTAAAACGTATTTACCAGTTTTACTAAATTAGCTGGCAACATTATTATATAAAATACATTAGCTGCTACGATTTTATCTTGTAATGCCTATTTTTAAACGAATAGACATTATTAGCTATTTTTAGGTGTTTATGATTTATTTCTAGAAAAAACTAAAGATTAAAAGCTCATAAATTATATTTAATATTATTTATGCCTCTATTCATGTCATAACTTTATGATTTAAGAAATACAAGTTTTCATAATTTACTAAGTTACAACAACGCAAATACAGGAAAGGCAACTTAAATTTCTAGTTACCAAAAGCAAAAATATTAATATTTTCCAAAGTGGAACAAAAGTTATACTGAGTGTTTAAAAAATTAATATAATAGGTTTTTAAATAGTCGACATACTCGTATTATCGGACGTTTTAAGAGGTTGCGCATGGATAACATTTTTCTTATTGTCTTTTGTACATGCCTTAATAACTCTTTAATTTAAAAAAATCTTAATGCCTAATTGAACAAGGTAATTATTCAATTTTATATTATTGGCTTATTAAAAATAAAGCTGTAAATACCGCTTATTAAACAATACAAAATATTTAGTCTTAAAAGAGATTCGTTCGCCGGAATGGTGTGCACATCCAGTAATAACCGAATTTTCAAAACCTTTTTTATGAAATCAATTTTGTTAGAAATTTTGACCTTGACATTTATCAACACAGAGATAATACCGATCAGTTAAGTATAGTAATACGCGAAATTAGTCACGTGAAGTCCATTTTTGTTCTGCCCTTCGAGCATACGAAAAAGGAAGAAGATAAAAAGTACTCTCGCTCTGCATGCTGATATTGGTTGGCGAAGCCGAGAGAGAAAGGTTGTACATCTATCTTATTTCTCTCTTGCACGCATGTTATCACGGCCAAGTGGCAAGGCAGCCTTTAGCAGGTAAATGCTCGAAGGTTGTGATAGGACATGGTCTTGTATCTAAACAAACATTGTTTTTTGTAGAGAATTTTCTTTATTTTTTAATTTTCTTGCATTAGTGGCACTATTTTGGTTTTCATGTCAGTTTTATTTAAACAGAACCCTTAAGCAGACTTATCGTAATTTGTGGAAATGTTGCTTTTGTTTACATACTAGGGTTTTCTTTAAAAAACATCACAAATAGTCACAAAAATCAGAATTACAAATGGCCTAAAATAGTCACAATCAGATTAAAACACAAAAAAATATTAACTCACAGAAAACGCTATAATATAACTTTAAGCACAATTTCCCATAAAAACCCCAATTGTTTGGATTCTTATTCGATGCTTTTTAACATTTTACATATTGAGTTATAATGTAGTACCTTTCAAATTTTTCTAATATTATTATACAGGGTGAGCAAAATTGGGCGTGAGGTCTATCTCACTAACAACTATGGTTATTAAAAAATCGTTAAAGGTGTTATGGGTTCGAATTTAGAAAAAATAAAAATGGCAGAGAGATCTAAGAGATTCGGAAGAAAATTAAAAAATTGCCCTTTTGGATTTTATTCTTTATCTATTAAATTATCAGAGATAGTGAAAACTTACTATACTATACTTACTTAACTTAACCATGCTCATAAACAAAAATTAAGGGGATTGCCATAACTGACACATAATATAATCATGACCTTGGGTTTTGTATTAAAAAACCTATGTATTGATAATTTTGTAAACGTTGCGCTGCAAATTTCGTAAAATTTGTCGTCAATGGCCATAATTATGCGCTTTAAGCAATAAGGACGGTTTAGGTTTAATTTGTGTTAAGACTCCCTTAATAACTAGACAAGAATCAAAATATTTTTTTACAACCCAAAAAAAAATGCAACATGGTCGGCTATTTCTATTAAAATATTAATAATTTTGATTATTCATGGAAATTTAATAAATGCAAACGACAAATATATTTTAAAATATATTGTACATTAAGAGTAGATCAAGCTGAGTAAAAAGTAATAAAAATTTTAAACTGGTAAATTTTGCACACAATCAAAATATAAGTAAAACCTTCAATAAAAATTATCTTTCAAGCCTAACTTTCGATGACGAAACATTTTGCTGTCAGTTCTTCTCTTAATCTTTCTAGTAATTTTCATTTTCTAACCGTTGCTTTTTTGCCTTATGAAATGTGCGAAATTATATTTTAGGTTAAGGAAATCAACATTTCGTCTTCTTTATGTTATTTGCAGTTTAATAGAAAAAAATCATTAAATCCCACTTAAATATTTGGAAAAACACAAACTTATTCATGACAAACGATACGGATTTTGTCAAAAAAGAATCACCGTAGATCTTTCCTTTATTTTAAATAACGGAAATAAGTCCTGAGTCTTTGACCAATCCCAAAGCATGCTCTTAATTTATTAAAAGCCTTTGGTCAGGTCTCTCCCAACAAACTCCTTTCCTACGATTTTTTACCTAAACTTGGCACTTAGCTCTTCAGTATCCTTTTTGATGTATCTCTTATGTTTTATTCTTATTTTGAATGTCCTAAGCAGCTCTCAAAACATTATTGTTTTACAAGAACTTCAATTAATGTTGGGATGAGGAACCCGAAGTCTTGTCCAGTTTAATTCCTTAATGACCCAATCATGTTTGCAGTCGCGTAAGAAGTATGTTAATCTAAATCCCTTAGGCTGCTTTCACACGGGGAGCTTCACGTCTCAGCGCTAAAATGCATCAAGTCCAATCAAGGCTTTCAGACGGAGAGCGGGAGCCGCCACGGCTCGGGAGTAGCGAGCCGTCACGTCTCCTGCACCTCGAGTCGGGGAGCCACGTCCCCTCATCGAAATGCAAAAGCACGAGTGGGGGCTTCCACACGAGGAGTAAAAACGGCTCTCAATCTTTTCCCTAATTGGCGCTTGATACTCAGTCATGGCAGAATACGATGTAGAAAAATTAATTAGTGCTTGTCTAGGAGCTCATCAAATGACGCAGAAGACATTCGAAAATAATTGAACAACTTCTTCTCATCCCGTCTAAGTTCTTGGTAAAGGGTGGCAAACACTCCTGCTTTATCGCGTATTTGGTTGATTGGATGTACCCAAAACATTCTTGGTCGTTTGCGTTTCTGGGTAGACGGTAGAGAAGGCATATGGCAACAGCTCGCGTGCGATCCATTTTACGACTCAGCTCAAAGAGCCAGGAGCTAAAAAGGCCCCCAGTGTGAATGGGTGGAAGGTAGGGGCGATAAACGCTCCCGTATAGGAGCGAGAAACGTGTAGCTCTCCGTGTGAAAGAAGCCTTACAACAGCCATGTTTAACAGAACAGAGAACCATTTAATCTTGTAGGAGTTTGTTCCAACCCAACTACCTCAAAATTAAAAATGTGTATACTCGCATTGCGAGTTATCTCCTTCAACAATGAGGGAACAACTCACGTTTTCTCCCATTCCAATACTTTATTTGCTACGATACAATATTTTGTATTAAATTCAAAGGTAACTTTAAAACAAAGTGTAATATATTAGTTAAAAAGTGGGACATAAGACCCACACCAAATATATACCGGATGCTATTGTAAGAGGAAAACTTTGGTAAAGAAAATCTTCATTTTGGAATTTTCGAAAAAAATGGATTTTTTTGGGAAGCCCCCTCCCCTCCAAGAAAAATCTAATATATTTATATTTTTTTCGTGAACTTGATCAAATTTTATGGTTAAGTCCCAAATTTCTCAAACATATCTGCATTTTTCGTGAAATTAGAGGCATCTGAAATATTTGCTTAAGAAAATTCTTAAGTAAAAAAATGTTAATTGACTATGGTTTTTAAAAAACATATTTAGGAAATTTTGGGATTGACGAGAAAATTTGATCAAATTCACGAAAAAAATACAAATAGAGAATTCGCTTTTGAAACTTGATTTTCCTTGGGGGTTCTAATGGCAGGTTGCACCAAAAGTATCTTAAGTATATCTTTATTAAAAAGCTCTTAAAATTAAGGGTTACTTAAATTGTTTTTGCTTTCACCATTAGATTTTTATTGCAACTTAACTAAGGGTACTTAGAAAGGCGGCAACGTTGCATCGTTCTTCTTACAATGCGAATAATCAAAATTAACTGATGTTAGATCTTTCCTTTTCTAGCTTGTGTGTGATTAAATCATAGCAGTTATCTAACTTGATGTTTTGTAAATTATTAAAACTTTTTTTTTATTTTATAGACATTACATCATTAAATACAAAATCGGTTGTTAGTTTGTGATTTCTTGTTGAAAAATTTAAAACAATATGGAGAAGAAAGATAAAGGGCGCCTTTCTTTACGGCCATGGAAAGGGAACAATTATTGTCAATATGAGATATAAACACATAATTGAAAAAAGACTTTTATTATTTCATGTGAACAAATTTAAATATTCCTAATTTACAAGTAAATACTTTAAAATTTAAAATCCAATACAAACTTGTCATGTTTAAAATGAAGCTCATCTTCGATTTGCTTAAGTAAGCTGAGCACTGTTGGTTTCGTTAATTTGAACTTTTTGAAAAATGTAAGATTATTCATCTTATCAACACGGTTCCTTTTACAAATAACAGAGCAATGTACAAACGAATAAAAAAAGGTAAATATACCTAAAAAATGCCATAAGTAATAAAAATTCACTGTTTCTACATTCTTCTTGGAAATCTATTAAACATCGCATTTATAATATCACAATCCAAACCACCATTGTTTAAAAACTCCGTTTTTCATAATTTTTACCTAATTAATTATTTGAAACTACAAACGAAAAATAAATAAACAATAAACAAAATATTTGTCAAATGTCAACTTCAAATTACTTCAGGGATCATTAAGTACAGAAATTCCTGAACTTAAAGTTAAGGGACCGTTAAGGACCAATTTCAGCTGGTGCAAGAAACATTTAAAACTTAAGGGGCATTTAATGCTTAAGAACAACTTAAGTGTCGCAAAAAGTGTTGGTGCAACCGGCCATAAAAGTTTTTTTCGCAATTCCAGAACAGTGTTACTTTTGATTACCAAAGTGTTCCCCTTGAGGCCAATAGCATCCGGTATAGATTGGGTGTGGGTCCCATGTCTCACTTTTTAGATAAAATATTTAAAAATCCTAGATACGGCTTTGATATTTGTTTATTCCACTAACTTTAAATATCATCTATTAATCACGCCAACTGGTTTGAAATTTTAGAAAACCGCATGTTACTGACATCTACACATC
Source organism: Listronotus oregonensis (assembly GCA_019359885.1). Taxonomy (NCBI): domain Eukaryota; kingdom Metazoa; phylum Arthropoda; class Insecta; order Coleoptera; family Curculionidae; genus Listronotus; species Listronotus oregonensis. Next base: position 236,378 of record JAHBCN010000127.1, read on the forward strand.
TGGTAGTTAACCAAATAGTTTACAGTATTACAGTCAGATGGCCACACATAACACATTTTAAAAATAAATTTCAGAATTTTTCGTAAATATGAGATATTATTTGTATTTTATGTTTATTGGTAATTAACATTGTACGGAATGAAAATGATGTTTTTTTTCGACAGCAAGCTAAATATCTGTGGTTTCATTTTATTCTTAAATTATTTTGAAATGGACAAAGCATTTAAAATGTTTTCGTAGATAGATTTAATTTATTGCACGTTAAATAATTAGATACTTCTGCAGTTGTTACTTAAATCATCTAAGCTCACCTTGTCGTATATACATCGGGATGAAGTCGTCTACAACGCAAAATATCTTAAAACAGATTTTTTTCAAACTTTATCTATATAGTTTTGTTTATAGTACCCTCTATAAAAAGGCGTAGCTACCGCCGTATCAGCTGACACGATAGGGGGCCCCCTTTGGCCACAGGGGCCCCTAACTTTTAAGCAAAAATTAGTAAATGTTATCCACAATGTCACACATATAAAAAAACTGTCATACGGGGCTTCTACAGTTTTCACTTTAAAAGGGAAAAAAAGTCGAAAAACGATCTCTTTTTTCTCGGGTTAAGCGGTGCCCAAAGTTGGCAACATCCTACATGCGATTCCCCCGTTTAAGTCATTCACTTAAACGGGGAACCCCCGCAATAACAGATTTTAAATGACAAACTACGGAGAGAATATTTACGATTTTTATTTCTTTCCCCGGTTCAAACGTTATTACATTGGAATAAAAACAATCTTATTCTTCTGATTATTTATTGGTTAATTAATTTGATTTGTGAAAAGAATGAGTGAAAGGAAAAGAGATTATCCCAGTGGAGCTATGAAAAGAAAAAGTAAACAGAAAAGGGAGGGGGTTTTAAAAATGCCCCAAAATTTCTTCATTTTTTCAGCAGTCAGCTTCGTGAGGATCAGATTGCAAGGGAAAGGAATACCTATTACAAGCGGATGCAGACAGCACTTCAAAAAATTTCCCAAAATCACGAACTCGACACGAATGCCTTCGCGCGATTGCTGTTTTTTATTTTAGTGCCGACTAACGGGCGTCTTAATATTGTTTATTACGTTAGATTATAGAAACATCCCAAACAATTTATAATATATTAAAAATTTTCTTTAAAAAAAAAAGTAAATACAAAAATTAAATGAGTGACTTTCATCAAATTTTCACCAATACAAAATATTTTTAAAAACTAGTTATTTATGCAAAAAGTGTAAAGTTATTTTTTACGGACCGCTTCGCTATATAACTTATTTAATTTTTTATTTGGGATCGATTTTTCAATTTATATATCAGAAAATAGAAACCTAAATATCCATTTAGCATATTAATATACCGAGTGCCATAAACTATGTTATATAATGAAATAATTTTTAATAATTTGGGAAAAATGTTTGAATATACGGTGTTCACTTTACCCACTAGTGTAATGTGAATTACTGGACCTTTTCGTTATACCCACCCCACAGAAATCGTATAAAACATGTCAAATTGACAAAAAGTATACTTTTAGTGATTTATTACGGGCTGAAATAAAAATTGGGAGGTTGTTTAATAACCAGAACTAACCATGACCGCCCTTTCTGGCCGATTCCCGAGGGGTCAGAGAGGGCGCCCATGGATAAATTCTGGTTAGTTAAGGGCTTTATTTCACCAACCCAGGGAAATCTGATCTTGACACGACAACTGATGCCTTGGCGCCACAGAATTAATACGTTTGGCGAGATTGCTGTTTGTACTTGTGTAAAATTGTTGGTAAGGGGTCCAATATTGTTTATTACAAAAATTTTAGAATAAAAAAATAATAAAATCCGAAACAATTTATAATAAAAGAACATACATACAAATGCTGTGACCTTTTACAATGACCCAACCCATAAAATGAAAATTTCCGTCAATATTCTGGCCGGGCTTCGGCTGATCTCGTAAAACGGTCGTGATTTGGAATTTTGAGGTGCCGTCTGCATCCGCTTGTCTACCTATTTATCTACCAAGTGAAGGGTGTATTTGGTTTTTTGAAAGAACAATGAAAAATTCACAAACATGAAATACCTGGGTCACGTATTGTACCGGGGCAATAATAAGAATTTGTTTTGATATTCTTCATTAGTAGTTTTTATATTACCCAAAAACCATTTTTTCTAATGCCGGGGGAATAGATAATTTAGCACTTTAAGATTTTTAGATTATGTTTTTCCCACAAAAATTATAAATATCGAATTTTTGACCAAATACTTGTAACTTGTATCGTACGTTATTTAACATATATTTTTAAATTTATCTTTAAACATTAGTTTTGTCCCTTTGTTTGAATAATTAAAAAAAAACAACCGTATTAATTTTATTCAATTATTTTTTAGATTCTTCTGAAGCACATTCTCCATTAGATGTCCATTCGGAAAAAAGAAGAAACCCAAATCGATGATTCGGAAGAAGTCTGAAGAATTTCATAATATAATTTCGTCAGATAGAGGAAATTTTGGGGACAGTCCAACTGAATGCGAACGAAACATAATTTTTAAATTGGGTCCATTTAAACCACAAAAGGGCCGTTTCCCAAAGATTTAGAAACAAAGCGATGTTTTTCAGCCTATCATTATTCATATTTTAATAAGGCTGGCATAAAATTCCAAGACCGTGGCTATGTTATTCTAATGTTTTAAAAAGCATATATTGCCACTTCTGTTGGTTATTAGCAGATCGTCAAAGAAAATCGTACTTCCTCTGTAGTGGTTAACGGTGTTTCCTGTTAGAACCCATTTTCCCCCCAATGTATATTTGACCATAAAAAACTCAAGGCTTTTAAGAATCCCTTTCTTGATAATAATTGGTTACAAGGAAATACCATTGATACTTTATTGCAAAGTGAAATCAATGGGTAAATTAATTCTTGGAGATGTATTGCATGGTTTGATGTTATAATTACTTTAGCATCATGTAATTTTCCCTTTTAAAGAGGCCATGATTCTGATTCTGGAAATTTTATGTCCATTTTACGTTTCATTCAATTATGATCCTTTTTTAAAAAGAACTTTTAAAACCAAAAGGCGAAATAAATTATTTAAGCCCTCAGATTCAAATGAAATTATTAATTTGCTTGGTACCGCAGTTAGAAATAATATTATTTTTAGAAAAAAAAAGCACCTTTTCCCCGGCAATTATTTTGGATACAAAACAAGACTTGTCAAAATTGACCAACTTTCTGTAGTTTTCAAACATCTGATAACAGAAAATGATGATAATGCACCTAAAGAATTAAAAATCTGTGAGTCCTTTTAGGGTTTATAGCAGTATCCGATTGGGTGCAGAAGGACTTAAAACTAAAATTTTTAAAATATGATTAAAGAATATGGAATTGATTTGTCTAAATGGAGGACAGGGTTGCGATGGAGCAAATGTTATGTGGGGTTTAATATGGGGGATTACAAGCCCTTATAAAAGAGCATGCCCTGAATGCCGATTATGTTCATTGTGCTGCACACGCATTAAATTTAATTTTAAACGATGCTGCGAAACGGGTTTTTTAAGTGTCAACTTTTTTCGATAATTTAGAAAAAATATATACTTTTTTAGCAATAGTATAAAACGCTGGGCAATGTTGAGTACGAATTCATCTGAAAAATATAAAATTCCCTTTTAAAAAGGTATGTCCTACTAGAGGGACTTCAAAGAACGACGCTTTATTAAGTGATAAAAAAAAAATTATTAAATTAATCATGAAAACTTTGTACCAACTAAAATAATTTCCACCAAAAAGATGAACGTGAAGAATGTAAAAATATAATTAACATTTTAGAGAGTTAGGGATTTCTTAGTGCTTGTCACATTTTTTCTTTTTTTATTTGAAATCACTAATCCTGTTTCTAAAGCTCTACAGCATGAAAGAATGACTTACAGAAAGCTAGATTTTATTAAGTAATGTTTGAATAGACTGAGTGAAAAAAGAAATCAAAACTCATTCAATACTTTGTAAATGAGTCCAAAAATTTTAGCAAAAAAGTGGGGGGTAACAACTGTTTTTAAAAAAAAAAGGCGAAAAATAACTAAAACGTTTTTTTGATGAGTTATCACAAGATGAGAGAATTTTAGACCCGGAATCATATTTCAAGGTCAATGATACTATTGCTGTTTAGATATATTAATTTCTCAAACTAAACAAAGATTTCAGAGCCTTTGTGACCTGAGTTATATGTTCGAAGTATTGAACCCGAGAAACTCCTATCTTCTTCAAACGAAGTGATAAAACGCTTCCGGAAAACTGTCGGCTGGGGCAGTAAAGACATCTCAGTTAATCTTTATGAACAATTAATTGCTCTGAAAACATGCTTAAAAACTGAATTAAAAAAAGACCCCCTTAAGGAACTCATGGAATTATTGCTAATAAAATTAATAGCCTTTGCATCCAGTTTTCCGGATGTAATAACAGCATGCTTTCTATTCTTTACCCTTCCAGTTACAACCGCAACAGCTGAAAGAAGTTTCTCAAAATTAAAACTGATTAAAAATTACCTAAGGACTTGGGTGGACAGGAACGGCTATCGACTTGTCAGTATTGTCTATAGAGGCAGAAATTTTTAAAACTGAAATCGTCTTCAGCCAGATGATTTTAAATCAATTCATTGAAAGGCAAGAAAAGTGTATATTTAATTTGAATTGTTTGGTGTCAATTTCTAGGGGGAAGTGAAAACTAAATCAAAAAATTTTTTTTTTAATTTAATAAAACATTTGTTTTTTTTGTAAGATATCTTTACCCTTTTTTTTGGGCCCCCCAACCTTGATACAGGGCCCCCCCCAACGCACGCCACACTGTTTTATATGAAACAATGGAAACAAATGAGGGATTAGGGGAGCAAAAAAAACCACCAAGTTTTTCCACGCCCGGCGGATTGCCACTTTTTCAAAGCTCTTTAGAATTTTAAGATTTTGGATATGAACCAATATAATACCTTGACATCAAAGAGCACTAAAAAAATAATGAGGCAAAATGGAAGACACCCCAAACCAACCCCCATTCATAAAAGTCAGCAATTAAAATATTTTTTAAAACATAAAAGTATGGTCTCAAAGTTAAATTATTAAAATATCATAAAATTTTTGAAAAACAAAATATATACATTTTGTTTTTCCCTACACAAATCTTTATAAAAAAATAGATCTTATCTATTGGATGGATATGGGTGGCTTGGGGTTGTTCTTCCGACCTTTTTGCCTCATAATATGTTTTAGTGCTCTTTGATGTCAAAGATATTCGGTTCATATCACACAGTCTTGTAATGTGTCTTTTTCTAATTAAGGGGCCCTTGAAAAAAAGTTAAATTTTACCCCGAAACGTTGGGATAAATATACAATAGTGGTTTTATTTGCCTGCCTTCATCCCGCTACACTCCTCCAGTTACTTTATCTTAGAGTTGACATGGTATAACGAAATTTGACTAATATTTATACTAACCAATTTTGGCGCTTTTGGTAATCCATAAAAATAAAGCTACTAAATAAAAAATCACCTAAGTAAATTTACTCAAAAATTCAACTTGAACATGTCGAAGCTCCAGCGGTTCTTAACGATAAATATTACATTATCATCTCAAATATTACCTTTAGACTGACTTCAGATGTTGTTTGGATAAGAAATGTGTAATGGTCTTTTCCCTTTTAAAGTCGTTTTTATAATTATTTTAAAAATTGGGGAAAAAATTTTTTTTTTGTTTTAACCCATTTTCCCTAAAAAATTTAAAACTTGCCGGGAAAAACCAAAAAAAAGAAAAAAAAATTTTTTTGGGGCACAGGTTCCTATAGCAACACTTTAAAGACATCGGTTTAGAAGAAGCGGGCTTACAATTGTTTCGAGCAGCAAAACTGTTGTAACAAAGGAGGACTTGATATGAATTAGGCTATATCGTCTTCCTTTATATCAAGATCTAACATGATTTTAAGAAATTCAGTCTTCCTGTGCTGGTTGAGAAAACATATTTTATAAAAAGTAAATTTTATATTTTTCGTTTTCACTATATAATTTTTTTAACATTATTAGTACATATTATTTTAAACTTGGGGGGATATCCGTTGTGATGCAGTACTATAAAAAATAAAAAAAAATTGTAGGGCATTCGTTTTTTAAAACTGACACTTTTTTATATTTATCTGCATTTTAAGAAAAAATGGCTGCAATAACAAAGAAATTAAATACATTTTACGATGCAAACTTTTAAAAGCCACCCCCACCACCATTTTTCTGGCTTAACCCAAGTTTGGTTAACCTTCAATTGGCACTTACGATTAATATCAAAAAGGAAGGACCTTAAAAGTTATGTATATTACACTACGAAATAATACATTCCAAATGGTAAAACAAACCTTAACAAAATAAATCGTAATAAAATAGTAAACATGTCATTTAAACGTGCACTAAGGAAAAAAAACGTTTTACACTTCTAGTTTTCAGAAGAGATTTGCATGATACGTCGAACAATAACCAAAATCAGAATAAAAACTGACGTCTACCCCCAGTACTCTTTACAAAAATCATGTCTTATAGTGAAGACTGTAAGAAAGAATTAGCTGAATTATCCTAATTTTTTTTGCCCATTTTATACACTGTATACCTAATTAAAAGCTGTGATTTAGACAAATGTCTAAAAATATAATTGCTTTGGGTCATTTATGCATTCCGCCTTGCGTTTAATAAAACCCAGATTCCAAAATACTTAATTATTATGGTATTATCAGTTTGCAAACTGAGAAGTAAGCTGTGGCTGAACGCCTACCCGTTAAAAATTATTCACATTCAATAGGTTCGTTACAAAGGACATATGAAGAAGAAAATGGGTTCGCAAATTTGCAGAAGACGATGATCATATTTAAAAGGTACTTTAAGCATCAGAAATGGAAACTTTTAAAATCAGATTGCAAATCATTGAGTCTAGAATGGTACTTGCAAGACGTCGGCATATAAAAAACGCGATGAATTAACACTGGAAGCAACTTTGTTAATGAAAAAAAAAATGAATATCTAATCAATATGCGAGCCTTAAGTTACACACGATGTAACCAGGGATAAATTTACGCAAAGGCTGAGTGGGCTGATGCCTAGGGCGACGAATTTAAGATTAATTAAAAAAAATAATCGTAAATTTAAATAATATAATTAATAATTTTGCAGAAAAAAAGGTTCGAAGAAAAATGTAGTATAGTGTATTGCTTATAATTAAATAATACATAGTTTAGAAAAAGACTTATTTGTTTTAACATTTGAATTTATATTTAGTTTTTATATTATGAAATTTGTTTGTTTTAAAGAATTGGTCTTTATTTTTTCTGTAATTTGTTTATTTAATTTTTATAAGAATTACTTGTGAAGTTTACATTCTTTTAATGCTAAATTTTTTGCTCTGCTATTTAAATAATATACAGGGTGTCCCAGAAGTAATGGGACACAGAGCAACAGCAGATTCCTTAGGTCGAAATAATGGAACTAACGTAAACTTGCCTCATCCAAAAGTTGTTAATAACAAAGATACAGGGTGTCAAACTTTTAATTTTGTTTTCAGTTTTTCGTAATAATTTCTAAATGACATAGCGGTACGAAATTGATGATTTGGGGGTTCTTTGAGGCGATAAATTCAAATTCGTTCATACTATTGATGTTGTTAACAGAGGACGCCAGCTACGGCCTACCCCACTTGTTTCAGATGGCATAACTTTTTTTAAGCTTAGTATATTGACATGTTTATTAAAAAAAGCTAGTATAGTTTAGGTCTCTAGGAGCAACTATTTTTGAGATAAACGGGAGCTTGCAAAAAATCTTTATAAAAATAAGTATCGTAAACGATATTATCGATTCTATCGATAGTTTTCGCAACGATTAATTTAGTAAAAAAATATAATAGCTAAAGGCAGAAGGTTTTTCTGCTGTGTTTTAGAGTAATATTTTTTTCATGTCCATATGATATAAAAAAATTACTTCATCAGAAAAATAATTAGATAATTATTGAAATTATATTTTTTAATCTAATATATAATATAAATAATATATAAAATATAATATAATATAATATATAAATATATATAATTATAAATATTAATAACGAAAACTTGCCTCATCAAATGTATATCGCATTAAAAATTTGTTTTGTTGTAATAATGTTAAAAAAAAGAAAAATTATAATTTGGGGTTCTTTGACTAATTAAATCTATATATTGTTGTTAACGAGAGAAGCACGGCTACCACTTGAATTAGAGGCAAATTTCTGGGCTTTAGTATTACTTCAAAAAACCCTAGGTATAGTTTAAGCCCTCTTGACAACTGATTTTGAGATAAGTTTAGAGGGACCGGTTTTTCCTTGGAAAATGGTTTTCAGCAATGTTTTCAAACTTTACTTTTCAGCAGCTGAAAACACTGGGCAAAAAACCCAAATTACCCCTAAAAAATGCAGGTCCTTTGAAGCTTGGGGTTTACCCGGGGAATTTGTTGCTCCTGGAGACCTAATGATCGCATGTTTACATTTTGACGCAGCGCAACTATAGTAACTTTTTTTAATATACCCGTAGGCCGTAGCTAGCAACATCAAAAATATGGACAAATTTGACTTTCTCCAAACCAAAATCCCCAATTTCGTACCGCTATGTGCATTAAGTTAAGATATTATTACGTAAAAACGAAAACAAAATTAAAAGTTTAAAACCCTGTATCTTAGTTATTATTAACTTTGGAATAAGGCAAGTTTACGTTAATTGCATTATTTCGACCTAAGGAATCTGATGTTGCTCTGTGTCCCTTTACTTTTGGGACACCCTATATACATATTAGAGCGGTAAAAAGTTAAATCCGGCCCTGGATGTAACGAAAATATCATTGGAATAACGGAAAGTGCAATACACCTCTAAATCAAATCAAAGAAATATTTATTGAGAAGCCAAAAGCTGTATAATAATTCACTTAAAACTAGTACATATGGTATTCTATTTTGACTTATCAGTAGTACTTAGTAGTATTAATTTCCCCAACAAGACGAAAAACAAAAATATAAACAACAAAAACAAAAATAAAAATATTGCCATAAAACTAAACTAGTTAAAGCATAAATTTAAAAAAAGAAAAATGCAACTATTTCACTATCTCAGAAAAAAAATATGTCAGATACAAAACATTAAACGTAAATTATGTTTCTCTTTAGTTAAAAAAATGAATTTAAATATGTATCTCTTAATAACTTTGTTTCGATAAAGATTTTTTTTAACAAAAAATTGGTAACTCGTCTCCAAACTTTTTAACAGACAATTTTTTTATAAATGATTTAATTCTACGTGTTCTATGATAAAAAAATATAGCAAATACATTATGGTGATTGCAAGCAATATATCTTTACACTCATCTCTTAATATACTATTCATTACTTAAACAACTGAAGTAGTTGCCAGGGTTACCCAGCGAAGAACATAAATAAGTTGGGTTTATTGGTTGTACATGTAATATTTGGCGTTTCTCCAGAATGAAAATATTAGTTTAATAATTGAAAATTACACTTTTTTTATTTATTATAAAGATCTAGTCTGCTCTTGAAATAATTATTATTGCAAAGCACGGTTGACAACGTTGCCTCAGTCTTCTCTAATGTATTAAATATACTATGAAGAAACTGACATTTAAATCCTTAAGCAATCCCTTAGCAAAACTAAGTTTCAAAGTATTGGATCCTGGCTGCTTGGAGTTCCTGGTACAAAGCGCAGTCCAAATCGCGCCCACCCCCGTTTTTACTATTAAAATTAACTCATGACATGATCTTCTATAACTAACTGCTAACATTTTCTTACTTACCGATTTTGACCCTTGGATTTCTGATCTAGAAATGGGAACTTCGGAGACCGGAGACTGTCGCACACCACGAGGCGCGTTAAGGGAACCGTATCCAGCAGTACTGGACCCGACTCCGCCACCCGACACTGTGTTCTGCAAATCGGCAAGCAGAGCGTCTGTAAAATTAAAATCAGTTTTTGGATATTCTTTATTAATAATAAATGTTTCTTTTTTCTAAAAAGAAACTTGCAAGTATAACAACAAAACTAACCTATGTAGGTTGTATATTTATAACAGCAAAAGTAATAAAGTTCCATTATAAATAGTTTTATACAACAAAACTTCTATGCAAGATATAGGGATTTCACATGGGAGTTTTTGCGGCGTAAATTTAACTGGCATATTACCAGACGTTATTCTTATTTAGAGCTTGATGTTTTGTATTTGAGTAACCTCACCCAATCTACCCCATACCGTGTTAAGACAAGTTATCAGAAAAGAGAGACCAAATGTATGCTTATTCAGATGGATCATCTACAATTTAAAATACTCATTTGCTTGAGTAGTATCAGCTTAAAGAGATTACAGAAGTGTTTAATAAGTTATTTCTTTAAGCTGCTATAAGCAGGTTGATAATTTTAAACCAAATTTAGACACTCTACGTTCGAGTTAGATAAATCTTCTACCTTTTTCAACTATACTTGCATAACGACTGAACGTCTGGAACAAGAATGTCTGTTTTATTAAATTTCACGGACGATTATATTATTTTAAGTGGTTCTATAAGTAAAGGGTGTTACTAAATTTTTCTTTTGAGAGATCAGCATTCATTTTACTATATTCTGTAGAAATTTGTTTTTGTTGAGCACTTACCCTTTAAGCTACGGGCAAAGCTGTCAAAACGTGAAGTACTTGAAGTAAAATTTTACTTCAAGTACTTTTCTGTATTTGAAGTATTTTACTTCAAATACCTTTTTATAAGAAAGTACTTGTACTTGTAATTGATTAATTTATATCAAAATACTTGAACTTTTACTTGATTTGACCAAGTAAATTACTTGAAGTATTACGATGTACTTGAAGTAAAAAAAGTACTTCAAGAAAATAGAAAGTACTTAAAATAAAAAGAAATCAATCAAGTATGTCAATTTATTCGCGTAAGATAATCGCGCAAACAGGTTAAAACAAGAATGTCCCTTTGCTGACTCTGATACATTATAGCTCCCAATTCAATTGTTAATGGAACCAAGAATGGTAAAATACTAATTATTTTTAAATGCTTTTAATATAATAGGTGCTTTAAAAAAACATCAAAATATTGTATAAATACTAGTTTAAAAATTTTTGGAAAATATTTTGTATTTGTTTTTAACACCACTTAAAGATACCTGTATTTAAAATTTTATCTCATCACAATCTATTTATCTCGCCGGAAACCAACATCTTCAGAAAATAAGAAAGAAAGCGGAGATGCCTCTTATGTCACTGGCATGGTGGACAAAAATGCGACGAAGAACTGCTGTTACAGAACTGGCCAAGGTACAGAGACTTGCTTGCTTAGCTATAACAGAAGCAATTAAAACAACCCCAACAGCAGCCATGGAGTGTCTCTTAGACCTTTCCCCACTTAACCTCATAGTGATGGGAAAGGCAAGAATGAGCTACTTCCGACTGCAACAAAAACCAACTGGTGTCTACGCTAGTTTGGGACACAACAACATAAAAACTCAGGTTGGCGGCAACATCCTGCACGAGAGAACAGACCAGATGATTCCCCAATACTCATTAAACAAAAACTTCGAGGTAAAACTTCCAGATCGAAGTGAGTGGCAGCAACCCGATCTTCCCGGCACGGTTGGAGACATCATCTGGTATACGGATGGTTCCAAAACCGAGCAGGGAACTGGAGCGAGCGTGTACAGTGAAATGAGGAATTCACAATTCTCCATTCCACTAGGAACACACAGTTTGTATTTTAAACGGAAATATATGCTTTACCGCGCTGTGCAAAATAAAAAACAGGAGGGCTTATAAAAATTAGCGGATTTGCATAATAACAGACAGCCAAGCGTCACTGGGGGCACTAGTAAACCCCAAGGTAACGTCCAAGCTGACATGGGAATGCAAAAAAGAACTGGAAGTCTTGGAAGAACGCAACAGAGTAACTCTCTTGTGGGTACCAGGACATAGCGAGACAGGGATCATCCACACCATACTTTGGACCAGAACCTGCCCTTGGAGTGACCAAAACCACAGCACGAGGGCAAACTAGGGAATGGATCAGAAACAAACACGAGGAATACTGGGAAAACCTCAGTAGAATTAGATATGGAAAAAGCTTCATAAGGGGTCCATCCAAAAAAGCGAAGGAAGAACTAGTCAGACAAAGTAGGAAAAGACTTCGCATAACGGTAGGGTTGCTAAACAGGGCAGGATAGCCCAAGAGGACACCTACACAAGATTGGGGACCCAAGTTGCAGAATGTGCGACGAGGGGGAAAAACAGCCTACCATATCATGTGCGAATGTGAAGCATTGAATCACAAAAGACAGGCATTATTTGGGCAACCAAAAATGAGGCCACAGGAATATATCAACCAACCAGTCTCGGGGTTATACAGACTTGTGGAAGGAACGAGACTAATGGGAGGATTGGTATAAAGGATAATGGGAGATTAGGCACAAAAAGCCCAAGAGGCTGCGCTGCCTCCGGTAGTGAATCAAGACGGCTCCCAGGGAAGAAAAAAAAAAAGCCAGCTTTATTTTTTTTAACGGAACCAACTTGTTTTAATTAATACTTATAATACTTACAGATTTATGACTTTAGAGTACGTAAATTAGTTTCACATACGTTTGTTGTTAGAAAGAAGAAAAATGATGATTTATTAAAAAGGTAAAACAAAAAATATTAGGTTAATCACTAGTTTTGGGAGGTCATAAGGTTTCAAAATATAAAATGCATTCAAATCGAATTAAAAAATTATATTGGACCTCCAAACCCGAAATTTTTTCAAAAAAATAACTTTGCTAAAAATCTCAACACATACATCACAGTAACAGGTAAGGTCAATCGTTAAATTACCAAAGTGCTAATACATTTTAGGGTATCATTTAACTTGATGTTATTAGTACTTTTATTTACTTCAGTTACATTGGTTTACTTCAAGTAAAATACTTGGGTAGTACTTTAAGTACATTTTGAATTTACATGAAAAAGCAAGTACATTTAAACGAGTACTTGCATTAGTACTTAAAGTACTTTAAAAAAAAACATAAACTTGGTACTTGTACTATTTGAGAGTTGACAACTCTGGCTACGAGTATTTTCAGGTAGATGTGATGTCGAAGTTTCATAGCATTAAGTATTTCCGTAGCTGCAGATTTAAGTACTGCGATGTATTTTCTTATTTTAACTTAACTAAACTTTGTGTCAACCGGCTTCGTCGATACTTAAAAAAATTATTTAATTTAATAAGGAGAGAATATGTTAAAAATTTAAACAACACCAACAAAAGTGCCCGATAAAATTTTGGATTAGAAAACCACCATTTCATCCATTCCACGGAAAAATCTTGTCATGATGCATTAATTTGGGGTCTGATCCAAATTAGACAAAACAAACCATTTATTTAAATTTGTGTGTTGTGCTAAACTTCATAAAGGTGATTTGATTATTCACAATTTTTTTTTTAATATATCTAGTAGCATCAATTTCTAACTTTTAAAATGGCTAGTTAATATACAGTTTTTGGTAGCAGATTAGGTGAGACCTATATACAGAACTTTTATAAATCCTATTAACATGTTTTGTAAATTTCAGCATCATTCGATCGACCAAATCCAAATGATGGTGTCATGTCAAATTACACTATTATTAAATATTCTTTCTAGATGACTTGTTTGGGTGTTTTCTTTATATAGAAAAAACTTTAAAATAATTATTTAAATAAACACGTACCATTTTTCATATATTTTTAAATAACTAAAATACATACTTTTTGATAAAAGAAAAACTAAAACCTTTTTGAAAAAAAACTAAAACTATGATATACATAGGTCTTGTACCAACAGATATATGTTTGTAATGCTGAAAAAAGTAAATACATATTTTTACAACAAACAGTGATTTGCTTTGTGCTCCTACGGGGCGATCTTCAACCGACAAAGTAAAAAACAACTAAGCGAAAACTGTTGATATTAATATTGGCAAAATAGAGCTATTGCAACAATGGGCCAACTGACGTGACCGAGTTATGCGAACAAACCCCATTCATGGTTTAACCGTTCACAGGTTATTCCCAAGCTGTTAACAAGTAGTCCAACCCCACCCGGTGGGCATAACAACGCATACGAATCCAAAAAATATGTTAAAAAATATATTACCAAATTCAAGAAATTCCTGATAACCCGATAGGGACGCCATAATTTGTCACTATTTTTAGACACTGCACAAGCAAATTATTAAACAATAACTATATAACTTAACTAAGTTTGCAAATTACATTTAAGGTAGGTACTAATGAACGTGAGATATCGACAGCGCTGTGAAATGATAAGACTGTCTCTGCTAAGAAAAAATTCTTAAAACATTACTTAGCCGCAATAGTTGTTATCATTTGTGGGAATTTATATTATACAGGCTCGTACTTGCATGATTAAAATTTTACAACTGTAAGTTAATAAACCATTTTGGCAGGGTCAAAATAACACATGCTGTGCTGAAAGTCTAGACCGTCCACCGTCCCTAACAGCAGGGCCGTATCTAGGTATGGCCGCGCAATTGGCAGGGCCTAACATTTGCGCCCCTCCCTACACCTCGGGGGATTTGGGAAGTATGGAATACCCCCCAACGGAACGGGGATTCCTGGGGTTATTTCCCGAAAATTTTACAAAATTTAAGTGCAAAGTTATAGGTTTAAAGTTTTTTGAAGTCATAATTTCATTTCTTTAAAATACCAATATTGTGGTGGAATTGGTGTCAAATTCTATATTTTCTTTATATGAAAATATTATCCTACTATTTAAAAGAGACATGATTTACATAAAACAACTGTTCGTATCTGTCTGAAAGAAGTGGAATGTAAATAACTATACATCCTTATTTGCGGATGATTAAACTTAGAATACATTTTCTCAACAATAAAATCGTAGTTAGAAAAATACTGTGTATAGCAGGCCTATTAAAACGTAACATTTATACTTTAAAAAATTAAATAATATGCAACAAAAAAAAACTAGTGCTGCCCCCAATTTATAAAATACCAAATACCAAATTATCCGCAGCTTAAATATAAAAAAAAAAAAATCAAAAAGTTACATTCTTGCTGTAGGGATCAGGATAAATTGATATTTTATTAATAATTCATACATTTTTTTAGTCTTAATATATTAAAAATAACAAAATTAAGTATTTAAGTTAAAAATCTGTTATAAAATTGTACTGTTGTAATTTATTTATTTGATTAATTTTGTCAATAAAAAATAATAATAATATGACTACGGTACTGACAACTGATGAAAAAAATATTTTTCATAGCCGATTTTGTGCTCCCCAGGTAGCTGCGCCCTTGGCGGGCGCCCATCTCGCCACCGCCTAAATACGGCCCTGTCTAACACTATGGTTGATAACAGACATATTTAAAAAAAGGTGGTACTTTCTTTTGCAGAAAATTTTGGGTACAAAAAAATGTCTTTACCAAATATAGTTTAAAAATTGTTATTACTTCAATAATTTGTATCAATTACACAATACTTATTTATATGAAGCTTATTTCTTTTTAAGATTTGTCGTGTCTTTTTATAAAACAAAACTTAATTCCAACCCTGAATATGAAGCATGACTAATAACGTTGTGCATGATGTGTTTCAAATAATATTAAATTAGTATAGTTTATTTTTATAAAGTATAGCGGGTCTGGTTAAAAAAACTATTTAGAATTACACGACATTAACATTTATGAACATAAATAAATTAGTTTGATTTAAAAAATTGCTTTTTAAGGATATCCATAATAAATGTGTTGCAATGTCAGAACACTTATTTAAAAACAAACCAGACTAACAGAAAACAAATTTCAGAAACACCTTGCTGTTTTAGAAATTAATGTTATCAACAATTTGCTTTAACCTGGATTGATGTGATCGTGACCTTTTGAGTAGGGTTGCCAACTCGTCAAAGAGCTAAAAAAGGACACATAAATTTTTTAGCACTTTAACTTTAAAAAAATTAGCATATCAATTTTAAGCGTTTGGCATTTAACAATAATACCTTATTAATAATTTTGTATGTTGTCAATTTTATAAATTGCTATTGTTGCTAATGTTTAGTAGGTATTTAGTTTAATTATTTATTTTTAAAATATTCTAGACAATTACAAATTAATGTTTTTGTTTGGAATTAAAAAAAAAAAAACATGTATTATGTAGGAAATATACTTAAATAAAACATTAATTACATCATTATTTTATTTTAATAACCCAAATATTGTGCAAAATAAAATAATAGAATAAAAAAAACTTAAAAATGTTTTCTCCTAATTAACAAAAATATATACTTTTGGCTAGAAAAAATAAAAATTTAAACTTATAAAACGAAAAAAAAACAAAGTTAAAGGGTTTTTTAGTAACCGATATATAAAAAAACTATAACTTAAAAATTATAAAAGGAAAACAACATACTTAAACCCAAAAGGTTTTCTAAAAATTAACAAAAAATGTATTGTTGGATAGAAAAAATAACATTTTAATAATTAAAAAAATTACTTGTATTTATTTTTATGGTTCTTAGCTACATTTAAAAGTCATTCGTTGCCTTGAATTGTCTGAGAAAACTCTAAGCAGCTTTTCTTTAAATAACCAGAGACCAGCAGTTCAGATTTTATTAATTCCGGCCACTGAATGTTCATTAAAGAAAAAATACGTTCAGGTATTGCAGAAGTTGCAGGAATGCTGTTGTATTTTAAAAAATAAATGCCCATTTTAGGCTAGTTCTGTAAGAATGTCAAATATCGGTTTTAAAAATAGTTTCTTTAACTAACATAGTTCAAATAATTTGTCTAGGTTAACTGCACTCTACTAAACTGATAAAAAAAATAAAAGGAAACTTTTCTGAATAGAATTCTAAAGAGAGATTTTCCAACCTAACTAATATACTATAATCGGTATAATCAAAGTGTTTTTTAATGTTGTTAAGAACATTATCATAAAAAAAGTAAAAAAATATTATCTATTGTTACTTTTTCATCTGGATTCAACTAACGATTAATCACGTTCCCCACTTTAAAACCAAAAAACCTTTTATATTTTCTAGACCTAATTTTAAACTTAAAGTCTTTTAAATGTTTAAAAAGATCGATCCATGGGGTTTCATTGGTCCCCAATTTTAAAATCGTTTCTTTAAAAGCTGCAAGCTCCGCAGTTGCTGCGGAGGACGGAGGACATTTTGGTTCAAAGGAGGATAATTCTCCCGACTGGCGGACGGTTTGCAACCCTACTTTTGAGTCATAACTATAATTCAGTAATTGGTATTTCCATGACTACAATAAGTAGAAATTAATGTTAAATTTATTTTAAACACAACTGGGTGTTAAAAGTTTCTTACCGATTACCAGGCGAATTTAAATTAAAACCGGAAATTTCTTAACCTCTTCTGGTATTGTTAGTAAAAAGATATTTAGGTGGTTACAATAAGCAAAAGAAAATCTCTTCTTTTGCCGTATTTTGGATTCAAAATAAATGTTTTACAAGGAACCTCTTGTTGGAAAATATCTATCATCAATTGCAGGATTAATTGAAAAGTTTTACCTTGGTCACGTACTTTAAATGGGCCATTAAAACTTTGAAATAAAATTACCGTTTTTGTTGTTTTTAGTAATAGTCTAGGAGGAATCGGCGCATGAGTATCAAAAATTATCCCACCTCAATATTTTTATAAACCGAAATGGTTTAAACAATTTCAAGAAATAGTTATTTTCTAACCGAACATTTTTTATATTCTTTATTGAAATACAAATAAAAAAGGTCCTATGACTTTTAACGATAAAGATAATATTTTTGGAGTTATGAATTTTTAGGTTCTTTGACCCATGAAAAATATATTTTAAAAAATAATAAAATATAAAAAATATTTATGTTTAATTCCTTATACAATAGTTAAAAATTTCTTTAATTCAGATTTTAAAAAAATTCTTTGTTTATATCTGTTTTTCGATTGTTTATTACGTGCGTTCACAAGTAAAATAAAACTTTTGTAAAATTGATTGATAGTAGATAATTTAATTATTAATAATATTGCTCTCTTTAACAATTTTGATAAAGTTAATAGTTTTTAAGATAAATGATAAATAATGAGAGGCTGAGACAGCGTATGAGTCAAAGAGACGGCGATACTTAAAGGTAAGATAATATATAAGAAAGGTATTCTAATCCCGCAATGCATCATGGGAAATGTGTCAATCGGTGGCGCCACCACCAGTGTGTCAGACACACTAGCCGACAAATAAATATGTTTATGCGAACTCCTCCAATAATAATCTTAACAATTTATTTGCGCACAGTTTTTGTAGAAGTTCGCATATTATATGGCATTCTAGAAAGACAAGCGAAAATTTTATCAATTGTTTTTTATTGTATTAAATTTTTAATAGCAATTTATTTTCTCATTGATTACTGAAAATAATAAATAAATAAAATTAATAGGGACTGCAAACAGTCTCTGTTTGTATAAATAATGTTTTAACTATTATTATTTGGGATTCATTAAATCGATTAACGTAGTTAAATATTTGCGATTGTCATTCATTTAAACATTGTCGATATGTTTTTAATGACGTCCCGTTGTTGAGTGCTAGTGCTAATTAATAATAAAGTGACATAAGTAAAGTTAAAAATTTTAATGCTGTTTTTTATCATCATTGATTCTAATATTATTAAAATACGGACTATATTATCCTTGTGGTTGGGCAGTATTTGTTTCGTCTTCTAATTGCGATAGTGTGGGAAGAGGTTACCAATTCTCAAAAACCATTATCAAATGCAAGCTCTGACTGGGCAGATGCAATAAATCGTGGTCACTTAAAGCATCCCACTGAAGCAGTTTTTTAACTTCTTAAAAAAGCTGAAGAAGTTTTCACTAGCTATAAAAAACTTTATTGCATTTACAGAATGTTCATGAGCTTTTAATAAAAAGTATTCAGGAAGCTGTTAAACATTTGCTTGTCTTTCCAGAATGCCATAAGATTCGCGATAAAGTTTTGGGGAAGTTCATTTCTTTACGGCTTCACATTCTTGCTAAAGACATAACAGTAAAACCAGAGAACCAAAATCTTATTGTTTTTAGTTCTCGAAGTGCATATATGCGTACTTCTACAAAAACTGATCGCAAATAAATTGTTAAGATTATGCTAATAATATTACAACCTGTTTTTTAAAAAATACTACAAATTTGTTTGTTCTCAGTAGTAAGAATACTTACAAAAATCCATATCTTAATTGCTCGCTTTTTAATCATTAAAATTTATAAACTTTTATGTATTAATCAAACTTTTGTGTTTACATGGATTTTAAATTAATTACCCTAAAATGTATCGCATTTTTTCTAATACTATATATTTCTTTATAAATAATCAAAAATTGAGAATTAATTATTAATAAATAAGTATAATTTATTATAATAAAATAATTTTTATTATTGGAGGAGTTCGCATGAAAATACTTTATATTTGCCGGCTAGTGTGTCAGACACACTGGTGATAGCGCCACCGCTTGACACATTTCCCATGATGCATAGGCCTTTTCATCATGTGACAAGCGCAAGCGCAGTCGCCATGTTGAAAAGGCGGCAATTCAAAAGTTTCGTACTGTTTTGATCGACAATGGCTGGGAATGCAGTATTATCTTCCCAATTAAATCACTTACTGGAAAAAAATCGTTGATAGTGCTTCACTGATTTATAATTCAGTTGAAGCCCATAATTGTACGTAATTAAAAAGGTAGCTTAAATGTCATGGACATCTTTAAAAAGAAAAAAGAAGTGAGCTAATCGAGAGGTTAGGCATCATTACTTCTTTACTATACAAAAAATATCTATAATTTTATTCTAATTAGACCTACCACATATATACAATTGTTATATTGATTAAATTGTATTGTAATTAAATGATTTATAGCGTGTATCACTCTTACATACTCCATAATAACACCGCTTCTTCGTTCCTTTTCGTACTGATATCATTATAATAATCGATTAAAAAAACCTATTTGCTAATTAAGGCACTTTTTCTTTATTTTCGTATTTCCTTTCTTCAATAACTATACTTTCTTTAGTATTTTTATTTTAATTATGTGTTTACAGGCCCTTTAACATGCTTGTTTACAAAAAACAGCACGAAAAAAAATGGCTGATACTGACGCATGCGCACAAAAAAAATTGTGATGAAAAGGCCTATTGCAGGATTAGTCTTCTTCTTCTTATTTATATATTATTTTACTTAAAGGTAAGGGACGCATACTTGTGAGCGCGCGTAATAAATAATTAAAAAACAAATACAAAAAATGAATTCTTTATATTTGTCTCAGTTAAGGATATTATAAACTATTGTAAATGGAATAAAAAATAAAGTTTCATATATTTTTCAAGGGGCAAAAGTACCCAAAATTGAGATTTTTCAAACCTTATAAAAATTATATCTCCAAAAATATTAACATTATCGTAAAAAGTCATAGGACCTCTTTTATTTGTATTTTAATAAAGAATATAAAAAAATTGTTCGGTTGGAAAATAAAAATTACTTGCAGGTGTTTAAACTATTTCGGTTTAAACAATATGACACCAGGTTGCCCCATGGCAACATGCATTTATATTATTAGTAGGGCAATTTAAAGAGAATTGTTTAAAAAAATTAAGGTGAAATAGTTTTTGGTACTCATGCGCCGATTCCTCCTAGGACGAAGCCAGAGTTTGACTAAAAATAGTAAATACTTCTAAAACTTAGCCAACTTATAGTCGTAGTTGTCACCTTAAACCCAGAATTGTTAAATTGATCGTTTAGTGAATTGCTACCGCTAGTGAGTTTATTATGTTTATTAAGGCCACTTAACTGTATTAACTATATTAGGAGTAGCTGTTGCTTTGGTGTTACTGCAGGATTTAAAAAAAAAACTGGATTAATATTTTTCCATCTTCCAGGGCGTCATTGGAAAACTTTCGTCATTTGATAAACTATTGCTTTTTTCAATTAGTCACTTATAGGTTAATTATTCTGTTTTAATACCCTTTAACTGCGTAATATTACTACGCTTTGCTATTTCCCACCTAATAAAAATCAAGATAAATAAAATTATGTCAAGAGCACTAGTTTTCAGAAAATTTAGAAACTGATTCTTCCTAACTGCAATCTTGTATTGTTGCTATTATAATAAAACGATAAACACAATGCTCAGGTTTCCAAAACATTTTATACTATTAATCATAGTAAAGTTATTAACGCTGCGCGTTCATTGATAAATAAATAAATGAGAACTTTAATGAACAAATACAAATTATTTAAATCGGTTAAGCTGCAAAATCACTAAACAATCGGAAAATCTAGCATAGTTAATTGTTTACCTTTTATTTAAAAATCTTTATCTTCATCTTATATCAATATATGTACATGTCATATTTTATTTTAAAGTTACAACAATAAATTACAGTTTTATTAGACCTATGAAAAACTAAAAAATCCAAGACTCATTTCCAGATCTCTAACAAAAAATTTTGTTCTCTTAGACATTTTAACACATGTAAAACTATAATAGTTACATTGCTTAAGTACGTAATTTGTCAAGGATTTTTCAATCTTTCATTGTTATGTTAGGCGTCGTGTTAATTAATTACCCAATAAAAAAACTGCTTTGTCTCATCTAAATTTTAAACACTATTACATACATAAATATATTATATTTATATTGTAAACGTTGCAATTTGTAAATATCTATTAAAAAAATCTTTTTACGAAACAGGAGAAGTAGTACGGGCTAGGTTTGTCGATAAGTCGATGGCACTATCGATAGTATTGAACTCCCAGATGGGTTATCGCTACTATCTGATCTATCGATAATATTGAGCTTCTAGATGGGTTATCGCTTGGAAAGACCCCTATCGATAGTTTGAGAAATACTCTCTGTATGATACATACAGAGGTACTTCGGGCTAAGCATACTCCTCTCAACTTACGGTGTCACTGACTAGCCGAGCTGAAATAATGTTACAATGTTACACTTGGAACTGTATGCTTCATACTTGTACGGAAGGTATAACAAATATTGTACGGACTGTTAACAAAAGTGTAGTTATTATCTTATCTAACTTTGTACAGATATTGCCTAACGACATCTTGTGACCGGTTTCGATCCATATCAGATCTTACCTAAAAATCCTAATACATAATTCAGTATGCACTGAAACACACATTAGCTTCGAGGGCTCATTAATTTTGGCACTCATGTATTGTGTTAATTTGTTATAACTGGATTAATTAAAAATACAGAATATTGTTATTTATTGATTATAATACTACGATACGACAGTAATAATAAAACGAACTTAATGGGAAAATACCATGTTAGAAAATTTTGTTTTAACAGTACTATTCTGGTATAATTAGAGTTTTATAATTAAAATAAATATATATATATATATATAATATATATATATATATATATATATATTATATATATATATATATATATATATATATATATATATTAGCACTGATGAATTAACGATCTAGAACAGGGCTTTCCAACCTGGGGGACGTAGAGAAATGTTAAGGGGGCGTACTAGGCACATTTGCATTTCCAAAAAAAACGCGTATGGTAATTAACTGTTTTGAATTGCCATTCAATCGCTGCTATAGAAGTTTCGACAAGTCACAACACGACTTGTGATGCGCACCCCCGCCCATCTTTCCGCTTGAATCTATTTTGCACTCATAAAACAATTGCTTCTGTCAATAGTTGGTTCACAAAATAATCCAAGTTTCGTTTCAAGTCTGTTAAGGACATATTTAAGTGTGAAATTGTTCATTTGTAAATAAAAGGTAAGTTTTATTTTTTATTTTTCAACATGCTTGTATAATTCAGTTCTACATCAAAAGTAGTGCATTGAATAGTCGGTTATTTACTTTACTTTGTGAGGACCTCGATTCTGATCACAAGGTCATCCTATTTCCCACGCGATGATTATTAAAAGGCAACATGTTAGCTCCCTTTATGAATTTAAAAGAAAATAATTATTTTATGCAACTTTTCAAAAATGAAAAATTTCAGTGGAAGCTAGCCTATTTGGCTAATATATTTTAAGTCGTGAATCAGCTAACCTTGAAACTTTACGGCACAAATAGCACTTTTACTAATAAAAGAAACTATGATCATACTCAAGATTTCATATCAAAGTTTCAACTTTGGAAAAATAACATATCTGCTGAAAATGTATTGCCTTATTCACAGCTATCCGAAGCAATTAATAGTTTAAAACTGGATAAAGATTTAAAATCTGAAATAGAAACTTATTTACAAGCACTGGAAAACAAATTTCACCGATACTATCAAGATGTCCCGCCCTTACATTTGAACGGAACTTCATGCTGGGCACGAACTGGCCATTATGGCCGAAATTAGGGAGATTCCACATAAAGACGTCAACTATTTCAAATCAATAGGTTGGACGACGCAGTAAATCTCCTACCTACAGGAGGAAGCACAAAGGACCTAGTGAGGGCTAAGTGCAGTGGTATATTACCACCCTCTAAACATTCTCATCAGATCAGATCAAGATGTTAATTCCGAGTCACCAATATGGCACATGACCAGAAACCCATTTTTTGTCGATGTTTTACAATTACCTGAAGAAGTTCAGGAAGAATTTGTAGAAATGAAGGCTAAGTCGACCATAAAAGACGACTTTAACTCTTGACATTAGAGAAATTTTGAATCAAACGATTCCTTGTTAATCCGGAAGACAGGTTTTTCAGGTCTAGTTTTAATAAAAACTAAACAGCGAAATCGCCTTGCCGTCAATAATATAAACCATAGCTCTGGCAAAGACTGAATCCAGAATCGAACAACTGGTACAGAGCATGCAAGGTCAAGCTTCTCATTAGTACTTTAAAAGTATTTATTTATTTGTTCTAAAATTACTTGGAAATTTGTAAGACATCATCTAATTATAAAAATATAATTTAAATAAATAAAAAATAATATGTATAATTTAAAGAAACCCAAGAAATGTAAATGTAAAAGTAAATAATGATTACAAGTGTACCTTCTCTTCTATTAAAGATTCATAATAAATAAATATGGAGGTTGTATTGGACAGGGATAGGTGGAGACGAGTCGTAGATAGAGCTAAGACCCACTAAGGGTTGTAACGCTGTGAGAAGGAAGGAAGGATAAAAAATAAATAATTGTATTTGTATTGTACCAATTTGAATTTCAAATAAATAATTTAGTTAATATTAAAAAAAACTGTGTTGCTTATTTTGGTTGAAATTTAATTAAGGGGGGCATGAAAATATTAAATAATTGTATCTGTATTGTACCAATTTGAATTTCAAATAAATAATTTAGTTAATTTAAAAAAACTGTGTTGCTCATTTTGGTTGAAATTTAATTAAGGGGGGCATGAAAATATTTGCGCCTGAATGGAATTTTCAGTCAAAAAAATAGGTATTTTTCTCACTTAATTCGTGCTAATGTTGTCGTTTCACTAAACCTGTATAAAGGCCAAATTTAAAGATCAAACCATAAATCTGACGTTCCCGTTTCCGCTGCTGTTGAAGTTAAGCCTGCAGGTGGCTTGCAGTTCACTTGACGTTCCCATTGTCGATTCCTTCTTTCAGTCACGTTATATTTATGCTTTGTTGGTTCGTTAAAATATTTGATATTTTTAGGCGTTATTTTCTTTACTTTAAATAAATCAATAAAAGTGAAAAGATGCAATAGCATTGACTCTGGCAGTTAATCCTAAAATCAAGGGTTAGGAACGCCAACATAAAGTTTATAAATTAAAAACATTACGAACAGCTGCGTCGACAGCAGCGGAAAAGCACCGGTAACGAAACGTCAAGTTTAAAAATCGCCCGTATTTTTTACGGTGCCTATCTTAGCGTCCTCTATACTATATTTGTGATAATTAATAATTATTATTAAGGTTACGGTTATAAGGATAACTAAAAACTCTTTTTAATAAGTGACAACTTATGAACTCTACAGGGTTCTCCAACGAGGACTAGACAGGCCGTTTTTTTTTGTACTTTATCTGTAGTTAATGTTTATACAGTTTTTTCTGCCGAATACGAAAATGATGATGGAAAAACAATTAAACGTGAAATATAACTCTTAGGAGTCACTTTAATATTTCTTTAAGGGGTATGTCATATTTTTGTAGGTGATTATTCCATTTCTCGTATATTTTTTGATCCATAATAATATATTTTTAATTTAAACACGTCTATTTTTGCATGTTTAAGTCAAGAAAGTGCTGTGCCATTAACACCTGACAGATTAATACGGATGCCTGGGGCCCAATTCTGTAAGCAAATTTTTTGACATTCCTTTTCCCTATCTCTTTCGAAACAGGGACAAACTTAGGAGTTACCTTTAAGGGCAACAAGGAAATGTGGTCTCTATTTTGACATTCTCTTTCCTTTTGTTTTTACAGAATCCTAGCTCTGTTTACCCTTTGGCGGTAGTGTAATTCATGAAACTAAAAAAATAAAGTTTTAAAATTCGTATTCGTATTAATCTGTAAGCTATAAATGGCACAGTAGACGAACATTTTATTATTTTAAATTAAAAGATATAGGAGGAGCTGGCTAATAACATAAAAAATAGAACTATCCATTTAAAAAAATATCAAAATGACCCCTAACAGTTTTATTTGTAGTTCCATTGTAGTTTAATCATCTTTTCGAATGCGGCGGAAAAAAAACTATTTCAGTTTTTTTTTTTATAAAAGTACAGGTAAAGTCAAAAAAGCGACCTATCTAGTCCTCGTTAAATAACCCTGCACCTAACAGCGCTAGCTGTTTCTTTACTGCTTTATTAAATCTAACATCAAAATTGAAAAGGAGTGTCACACAAGTGAAAGTAAAAAACTTGAATGTTGCATTAGTGCAAGAAGGTGTTTTTTAGCTGCGTATGTATACATGATGATAAGTGCAGTAAATAAATACTCACTTAGGTATTGTTCCCACTCAACAAGGCTCTTAAACCTCATTATTTTGGGTTTAGTGGGCTTTCTTTCCAATGTGGTTGGCGGTGAGGGATCGAAAGTGACGGTCTTAGGCGACGGAGTGCGCGTGCGTAACTTAGCACTCATCTTACCCGTAACACAATCAACCAGTTGTATTTATAAATAATTTTGTTTCGCCTCTGACAATAAGGCGCGGTTTAATTGAACCGAAGTCAAACTTTCTGATCAGATACCGGAACGAACACGATAAGATTTTTTATTATTCCGGGATAAATTAAATAATATTGTGTATACTAGGAAAGATCTCAATCTATGACTAACTGTTACACGTAGTTTTTTGGCAGAACAGCCGTGTCCCATTCGGTACACTAAAAATAGCCACTTGCGGAATTTCCACACGACCGACGGCTAAAAACACTACCTTTAACCTTGCGCAATTTAACCGTCAATCAGTTAATTAACTTTGATATATAGTTTAAGGCGTATGGGTTAAAGTAATCAAAATCAATAAAACATATTTTTAAAACTAATTTTTCGAAACGCTCTATTTTATCCCTAAAGACGATTGCTTTGCAAATCAATAGATCACAACCAATAGTTGTAAAATATCAAATTTTACATCCACCATACAGAGTGTTAAAAAACTATTTGAATGTACTGAATTTATTGTGAGTGATGTAAATAGTGTAGAGACACAACAAATACTTTTTTTTATTTTAATGTTTTTTAATTTTTGCAACAGACACCTTTTTACCTGTGTGCTACGTCCCTGGTTAGAAAAATACTTTTAGCACGTGAGCCAGTTGTCAAAAGAGGCATATAATTTAAACTTTCCCTATGATGTTGCCAAACATCCTATTTTACGAACATAAAACAATAAAATAACACAAATCACAATAATATAAAAATAGCCCAATCAAGTTGTCATTTAAAATAGGACCCAAGTAAGCATGAAATAGGCTATTTAGTTTTATTGTTTTAATTATTCTATTAGGGTGCTAATAACAGTAATCTGTGGTTTCCCACCAAAATTTTTGATGGGAGAACTTTTTACAGCCCAAAAACCACGAATTTTTTGGACTTTTTTCAGTTTTTTTGATATATCTCGGAAACAAATAGACCCATCAGTTTGTTTATTGTGTACTTTTTTAAAAAGCATTAAATTTCCTACAATTTTCATTAGCTAAAGTCTCGTCTAACTCTAACAACAAGCGAGCTACAGCCCGTCAAAAATTGTGTATTTTTGCCAACATTGCAAAAAATCACCAAATCAATCCTCCTATTAATTCCTTTATATTTATTTATAAGTCGTCCAAAGTATTATAAGAATCATAAAATTGATTATGATTGAAAATGGTTAACTTAAAAAAGCCCTAGGTTTGGTTTTTAAAGCGGAGGAGTGAAGGAGGGAAGGGCGTAGGTAGGAGGGAGGGGTGACGCCCAGTGTTGGATCTTATGGTACGACGCGACAAAAATCATTACACCAAATGTAATTTGAAAACAAAAATAAATTGTTATCCACAGTTCGTCGCTTATACTTTCTAAGGGGTTTTTAAAGTTTTGGTGCCACCACAGTGTCCCTAAAATAACCTATAAATTCGTTCACAATTCGGGTGTTTTCTTCTCGAAAAAATGCTTGGATCCGATTTTTTATTTTGGTTGTGGTTTTTGGCATAATAATTTCATGTATACAGTGTGGCCGAAATACGACGAAGCTTACTTAATTTTTTAAAATTGAAAAATAAAACATATTAATATAAGTAAATAAATTTTACTATAAAACTACTTAACATAAAAACCAATTCTTGAAATTAGCAATGGCTTGCATAACAAAATAAATAATCAAAAATGAATCATAAATAAAATTTTAGGCTAATTATTCTGAAACAGAACTACTTAATTCTTTAATTAAATTTAATTTACGAAAAATCTAAAGAAATAGGGGAATAAACCGGATTTTAAATAAACACATCCTTTTCTAACTGAAAATCGAATTTGGTAGAGTTTTCCTTAGATTTAAATTTCCTGAGGCTAGTTAAATTTGAATCGGATGTTAAGAAAGGCGTTCTATTTATATCGGTATTTGCAAATATTCTAGAGCACTTACGGGCATTATTTAATCGAATTTTTCTACATTCTTTATGTTTCCAAAGCATCCTCCGAAAGCTGACCAACTGGTAAGTCAAAAAATTCGATTATATCATCCCCGTGAACTAATACCTTATGAACTGTACTGGACATATAGTACCAATGATACAATGATAAATATAATGTTCTTGTCTGATCTAATGAAAATTTAAATGCATTTGTATTAATTTTATAGCCAGATAATTTTTAATTAATTTACAATTTACTCCTGTGATTTCTGCACTTATTTGTGGGTTATGGAAAAAACGCCTAGCAGTATTTCCATCATTTGTGTGGCCATACCCAGGCTTAGGTTTATCAATTATTAGACCCATTTTAGATTAAAATTGACTTTGGATTCTTTTTTGTTGTTTTCAAATATTTTTTAAATTGTCTTCGCCTTTGACTTGCCAACTTTTAATTTCTAATCGATATGATATGTGCAGCAGGCACTCAAAAAACGTTTTCAACAATGTAAACTTGACAAACCAATATATTTAAAACATTTCCATCAAGTATGAGATTTTTATAGAATTACCTTCACAGATAAGCTCATAAAGTTTTAATGCGTTTAATGATGCGTTATTATGTTCCCCATTTCGATATAAGTCTTCATCTTCTTTCATAAATAAAAACTTTATTGGCTTTTTTAATTCAACCATTTTTAACCCTAATCAATTTATGTTTCTTATAATACTTTGGACGAGTTATAAAGAAATACAAAGGAGACAATTTTTGACGGGCTGTTGCTCGCTTGCTGTTAGAGTTAGACGAGACTTTAGTTAATAAAATTGTTGTATTGATATTTAAAAAAGCATGGAATAAAAAAATCGATAGGACTATTAGTTTCCGAGATATATAAAACAAACTGAAAGAAGTTCAAAAAATTTGTGGTTTTTGGTCTGTCAAAAGTTCTCCCATCAAAAATTTTGGTGGAAAACCAATGATTACTTGTATTAGCAGCCTAATAGACCAATTAAAACAATAAAACTAAATAGGCTATTTCATGCTTACCTTACTACAATGTACTATTTGATTCGGCTAAAAGGCAAAATATTACTAAATTATAAGAATAATATTGATGTACATAACACTACTAGCTTTTTAAAATAAATCAATGTAGTTATATTCATAAAAATGGCGTACAAGTATTAGAAAAATACATAAGCTCCCTTATTTTTGTGTAAAACCGGCTTCTAAAACTGATTGTTTGTTGGAGGTTATCAGATGTCATAGGTTTTCAACACACACTTTATTGACCAAATTATATAAAAAATAGTGTTTGGATTCAGCTCTTCCAGCACTTGAGGATTATTTGCCATGACTCGTTTGAATTTTGCGACCTAAATCTTCGTTTGTAAATTTTGTTTCCCAATTCCAATTCCCCAAATGTTTTTAATGGGAGTAATATTAGGACTAAAACTGGACCATGGCAGAACTTCCATGATATGAGTTTAAAACCATTCCCTTAATATATAAACGTACTGTTGGGATTTTGTTAAGTAGATGGAAGTATTACGTTTTTCAAAATGTTTATATAATTCTTCTTTCCCTTTATATGCTTTGAAGGCAAGGAGATGGTATATCATTCTTCAAACCTGGTGTTGCTCGGAGGATACATACGAAAATTCCTGTTATAAGTCAATTGAAATGTCTTTTTGTCAGTAGTAACTACCCTGTTCCAAAATTGAGGGGCGCGGTATACGAAGTTTAAGGCAAAAATTACCCCGTATTGCCGCCGTTCTTCGGTAAGAATCATTTTTTTGGTAGCTGGACAGATTTCTAGTTCAAAATTTTTGAATCTTCTACTGAAAGTTGGTTGCTAACTAGGAAATCCTATATCATTTATAGTATTATTCGCTGTTTTAAATGAATTATCTCCTAAGTATCCCAAAAAAGCAGCATCTTGTTTACGGAAAAAAAGTTTGGGACCACCCGAACCAATTCTTCTTTTTACTTAATTTTCTTGCTTTAACCGTTTTTTAATTTTTAAGATAGTTTTCTTATTTTCATGACACAACTTTTCACTTCTTTTTATTTTTTACTGAAAAGGTCCAAATTTGTTGAGCATTACCACCAGAAATTTTCAAAAAGTGTGCGCCAATGTTTTGCTTATTTTGGAAACCTATTTCATGTTATAACCTCCAACAAAAATCAACTACAGAAGCCGGTTTTACGTAAAAATAGGGTAGGTTACCTCTCCTTCTAATACTTGTACGCCTTTTTATGAACACAACTGTACATAAAAAAGTTAACTCAGAGTTCATTGAAACAAAATTTTGTCTTTTGCCTTTAAAAAATAATTGCAACAAAAAAAAAACAAGGAAAGGACATGCTCAAAAAGTCCGCTTCCAAACATACATCCATTTTGCGCTGCATCTATTTCCAACTCACATAAAAATGTTCGTTGCTTACTTCTTCAACTGCCATTTCCAGACAAAGTTGCAATTATTTTGCGCTATTAAAAACCTGAATAACGAGGGGACGGTCCGAAAGGTCCTGGCGATTTCTCGAAAACGAAGCAGAGTTGGCACCTATGATTTTGGAGTTTGGTTGGTACCTACTCACACTATAAGCACGCATCTTGGACCGTCTCCTCGTAAGTACAAGACATTCTTTTATAGTATTCAACAAAAGGAAATCGCATGGATTAAGGTATTCCACGAAAACTCCCACGATCCCGAAGTTGTTGAACAACCGACAGAAAAGGTCTTTCACTTGGAGTGGAACGATCTAGTATCCCTCTATATAGCAGCTTTGCTTGTCAAGCATTTTGTCCAGTTTCTCCACAGCATAGAAGCATATCTGTAAGCTCTATTGGAGTATTTTAATTCAAAATCTACCTTTTTTTTCCTCTTATACAACAAATTCTTTAAACTACGCGATACTTATACCGCTCAGTCATTTTAACAGCAGACAAATCTAATAGATTATTTTAAAACTTTCTGATCTAGAAGATACAAAAAGTTCGCCTGAAGCACTTACTGGATATCACTGTTTTGCCCCTTCAATGATGTACCTCTGCTGTTCAATACCAACAGACTGGCAACCTCTTGTATATTTGTGGCCTAAACCTCGAACTTAGGGATATTTCGATAAAAAGTATGTCAAACATTGTCATCAGACCGTAACTGAACCAGTTCTGGTCTAAAATTTGCAAACAATTAATCGCTTCTCTTGTGCCAAACTGACTTTTAAAATGAAACTACTAGACCCTTTGCATTTTTTGTAAAGCCTTAACTGTGATATTCTTAAAAAGTTTTCGAAATTATTTATGGGACTTAATAGACGACAGGCTTTCCAAAATGTTGCTCTTGTTTTGTTTGGTAGAACAAAAATTTCATACTGTCGTGTATTTTTTCTTTCGTTTACTAAAATCATCTATAATAAGGTGTATAAAAAAGTCCCTAATACGATTAATACCAACGCCCACTTTCAAATTTCATTGATCATATTTAATACTACATAACTACATAAAATTTTAAATTCTAAGTTTATTAGGGATTCCACCCACAAAATACAAAAATAGTTATTAACATATGGGACGTTTTATTGTCTTTAAACGGGAATCTACAAATATATACATATTACTTTTTTTTAATTACTTTTTATTTCTAATTAGTTACAATCGAACTGCTATTTTATATTAAAAACAGGAAACTGTTCTAAAAATAGTTATTTCAGATGCTGTTATAAATATCAACTCGTTTAGTTTATCCCACGCATTCAGTTTTAATTGATTATGCGTGTATAGATTAATTAATTTTAATTAACAAAAGAATTGTAATGCATATACAGGGTCCTGCAGCTCACCTCCCGTCTCATGTAGCTCATTTATTATTTGATGTAAAATTTTCGTATTTTGCAGACGTTACCTTTAACCTACGATGCATTTCAGGAAAATAATTTTGGTTATACAGGGTGTCACAAAAAAGGGTGACGTCACGATGGTGCATTTTTTTTTTAATTGAATGCTCTATATGTTTTTATATATTTAGGTACCTCTTGTGGTCATATATCTTCCTCTAAAATTTTGTCAACATCGGTTCAGTAATATCAGAGAAAAAAATAAAATTAAAAAAAAACTGTTTAGCACCACTGAATTTAAAAATGGATAAAAATACCAATAGTGCTTAATTAATAAAATTAAACAAGGAACTTATTGTACTGTACAGGGTGTCCAAAATTTAGTGACAAACTCTTCAAATTTTACACTTTATTTTTCCTATTTTAAATATAAGCCCCTGTATATTTTTAGGTCGTTAGATGCAAAATTAAAAAAACAAACATTTTTCTAAATATAACCCTATTGAACTTTTTAACACATTAAAAATTATTTGTTGAAAACTAATTTTGGCATTTATTTCAATAGTAATAGCATTGAATAAAAATGATAGGTGGCTATGAAAAAACAATTTATTGACATTAGAGTTTCCTAATAACGTTAATTATGACCTAGAAATTCGTTGAAGTTATGTTAGCGAAAAGGTATTACAAATTAAAAATTAGGTTTATTTAACATTTAAAAGTATTTCTTAAATTAATAATTTAATCGATTTTTTTAATTTCTAGGTCATAATTAACGTTATTAGGAAACTCTAATGTCAATAAATTGTTTTCATAGCCACCTATCATTTTTATTCAATGCTATTACTATTGAAATAAATGCCAAAATTAGTTTTCAACAAATATTTTTAATGTGTTAAAAAGTTCAATAGAGGTTATTTAAAAAAAATGTTTGTTTTTAATTTTGCATCTAACGACCTAAAAATATACAGGGGCTTATATTTAAAATAGGAAAAATAAAGTGTAAAATTTAAAAGTTTGTCACAAAATTTTTGGACACCCTTACATACAATAAGTTCCTTGTTTAATTTTATTAATTAAGCACTATTATTTTTTATTTTATGTGGTGCTAAACAGTTTTTAAATTTATTTTTTCTCTGATATTACTGAACCGATGTTGACAAAATTTTAGAGGAAGATACCTATATGACCACAAGAGGTACCTAAATATATAAAAACATATAAAGCATTCAATTTAAAAAAAAAATGCACCATCGTGACGTCACCCTTTTTTGTGACACCCTTAAAACCCAAAATTATTTTCCTGAATGCATCGTAGGTTAAAGTAACGTCTGCAAAATACGAAAATTTTACGTCAAATAATAAATGAGCTACATGAGACAGGAGGTGACTGCAGGACCCTGTATATCATTACAATTCTTTTGTTAATTAAAATTAATTAATCTATCCCGCATAATCAATTAAAACTGAATGCGTGGGATAAACTAAACGAGTTGATATTTATAACAGCATCTGAAATAATATTTTAGAACAGTTTCCTGTTTTTAATATAAAATAGCAGTTCGATTGTAACTAATTAGAAATAAAAAGTAATTAAAAAAGAGTAATATTATATATTTGCAGATTCCCGTTTAAAGACAATAAAACGTCCATTATGTTAATAACTTTTTTTTGTATTTTATTAGATTGGAATGCCTATAAGCTTAGAATTTAAAATTTTATTAGTTATGTGTATTAAATATGATCAATGAAATTTGAAAGTGGGCGTTGGTATTAACCGTATTAGGGACTTTTTAACATTATTATAGATGTTTTTAGTAAACGAAAGAAAAATACACGACAGTATGAAATTTTGTTCTACCAAACAAAACAAGAGCAACATTTTGGAAAGCCTGTCGTCTATTAAGTCCCATAAATAATTTCGCTTTTAAGAATATCACAGTTAAGGCTTTACAAAAATCCCAAAGGGTCTAGTAGTTTCATTTTAAAAGTCAGTTTGGCACAAGAAGCGATTAATTGTTTGCAAATTTTAGACCAGAACTGGTTCAGTTACGGTCTGATGACAATGTTTGACATACTTTTATCGAAATATCCCTAAGTTCAAAAAGGTTTACACAAATATACAAGAGGTTGCCAGTCTGTTGTTGAGCAGCAGAGGTACATCATTGAAGGGCAAAACAGTGATACCCAAAGTAAGTGTTTCAGGCGAACTTTTTTTTGTATCTTCTAGATCAGAAAGTTTTAAAATAATCTATTGTTTTTGTCTGCTGTTAAAATGACTGAGCGGTATAAGTTTCGCGTAGTTTAAAGAATTTGTTGTATAAGAGGAAAAAAAAGGTAGATTTTGAATTAAAATCTCCAATAGAGCTTACAGATTCTTCTATGCTGTGGAGAAACTGGACAAAATGCTTGACAAGCACAGCTGCTATATAGAGGGATACTAGATCGTTCCCCTCCCAAATGAAAGACCTTTTCTGTCGGTTGTTCAACAACTTCGGGATCGTGGGAGTTTTTGTGGAATACCTTAATCCATGCGATTTCCTTTTGTTGAATACTATAAAAAAAATGTCTTGTACTTACGAGGGGAAAAGGGCCAAGAGATGCATGCATTGAGTTATGGGTTCCCCCTTTTGCTTATAGTGTGGGAGGTACCAACCAAACTCCAAAATCATATTATAATTACTAACAAAAATACAAACATTATTTCAAAAGATGACATGTTTTAAACGTATTTTTCTTTAATTAACAGGATATTATTAAACATATATATATATATATATATATATATATATATATATATATATATATATATATATATATATATATATATATATATATATATATATATATATATATATATATATATATATTATCTCCGCCTCTTCAATATATTCGTACTAGTCTATGGCGTGAAGCCGACTGATACGCAGTGCGCCAAAAATCTTTTGCTGTAACCTTTTGCTTTGGTATATTGTGTTCCTGAAAGTTGTTGAATATCTCTGGTAATAATATTTGTTCAGTGGATCATTGTGAAAGAGAAATAAAAAGGGGATTTATCGTTTTTAAGATGCCCAAAGGACTATATTAATATAAGTCATATATATTTAGATTAGATTATTTTATTGGTTTTTTTGCATTAAAACTATATTAAACTTTCAAATGTCAAGCTTGGGAAAGTGCTTTGATATTTAGTCAGTTCCACAAATGTGTTAAATATACGCTAAAACAATGTCAGAACTGTATTAATGGTTTGTTTTTTTTTAAAATAAGGATTTTTCAAACCCTTTTAAGAGTCGCATTCATTCATATGTGATTCCATCTGTAGGTTTACCCACAGAGCCTGCTAGAGAGCGTAACTTTTTAAAATTTGTTGTTTTAAAAACTAGGGTACAATTTCCTATCTGTACCTGTTGATGTATAATTAGACCATCTTTAGAGTATTGTTCTTATATCTAGGAAATGGCGTCTCCCACAACTTTTAGCATTCTTGATTTCCTTCGGGAAGGGCCATTTTTTTCTATTATTGATTCCATGCTTAGGAAAACCTTTTCTCTCACCCACCGGCGAGCTGTAGGGGATCTGTCGCTTTTATAGATTTTTGACGGCTTCTGCTTTAAAAAGTTGGCCATAGAGTTCCACCTCTGACAGCTCCCAATAGGCAATTCGTTTTTGCATTCTTTTACAGTCTAGCTTGAAAGCCCAGAACTTTCCACTTTGTTAGTTCCTTTATCCTAGAGTATCAATTGTGAAACCTACCCACCAAGTGGCCTTCTCCCCAAATCTAATATTTGGTTGGTGTCAATGACCATCTTCCACACTTAAGAACCCACGTACGTTGGTATTAGGCCTTCGCCCTTTGAGGAATTATCTAAAGATGAAAACAGCTGCAATATTTCATTTGCACTCTAATACACACACAAATAAAAATGTGCATATCCACACATTTGTTTATGAATTAATTATTCGTGAAAGTCTGGTCGACCTTTTTAGATGTTTACAATACATTTCTATTTTGCTTTACATTATACAATAGATAGATAAATATTTATTTGTTTAGTTGTAATGATAAAATAACCCTGGAACTATAAAGTCATTTTTTACCCCGTTAACTACAAACCGGGGCAAACATTAACCCCACGGGATTTTTTCTTTTAAAATCGTTTTGAAACGTAGTCTGACAATGAGTACTTGAATTTTTGTTTGTTATCCCAAGAACGGTGAAGAGCAAATTCAATGTTGTCAAGATTTGGTTAATTAAATTATTTAAATAGCTGTAAGTAAAAAAACCAAACCGTCATTTAAAGACAAAAACTATTTCTCCCAAAAACCCAAATTTTTTTAAATTTTCAACAGGATTTCAAAGACGAGAAATATACCATTGTAATGTTTGCTAAAAAAATAATTATTTGGGAATTTGAAAATTCAAACAAATTTAGAATCCGATTTCCCTGAAAAAATCAAATAAATATCCATAAAATATTGGTTTCAAAAATCTTTTTTTGTTTCCCCATGGAAAATATAAAAAAAAGATAAATTTAACAGATATAAAAATATTTCAAATACAGTTACGATTTTACTTTTAGTCGATTTGTCGTTCTAGGGATAATTACACTGCCTAACGAAAAATCCTCCCTAAAAAAATCGTGTGATTTGTAATATTTGACTTAATAATATACAACTAACCCTCAAATGTTTTTATTAGCCTCAGATTTCTCGGAAGGGTCTAGTAGAGGGGGTAATAAATGGGCGCCCCATTATTATGGACGGTGGTGGATCTATGCGAAATATCCCTTTGGTCGTTATTTTATAATCATTTAGTAAACATCTGTTGATTTTCGATTAGATAGATCTACGTGTAAGAAAATGTCGACGCGTTTGTGTTAATAAAGCTGATAAATTCTGTTATATTTGTGGCGAAGTTACCGCGAAGGCGTCCCAAAAAACCGATATCTTCACTAGAAAAAAAGGCTTATGAACTGTACTTTGGATGTAAAGTTGGCGATCAAGATAAGTCCGGGGCCCCCAAAAAAGTGTGTTGCAGTTCGTGTTCGAGAACATTGACGGATGGCTAAAGGTACGCATAAATCTATGCCATTTGCATTTCCCAATGGTTTGGAGGGAACCTCGTAATCGTAGATGATTGTTATTTTGCATGACGAATATCAAAGATTACTAGCAAAACGAGCATTCAGTATCCCAATGTTCCGTCTGCAATGCGACCAGTACCCCCTGACAATTCATTACCCATTCCCCCAACCACCTGAGGTTACACCTTGATTCGGAATCGATCTCGAAGTACTTCGCCAAAGCCGGACCAAGCCATCCCTAGTTCCATTGATTTGCCCGATACACCTCATTTAATCACTCAAGGTGAATTGAATGACCTTGTTCGTGACTTGGACCTCCCGAAACCAAAAGCGGAACTTCTCGGATCCCGCCTGCAGCAGTGGAACCTCCGGGAAAAAAGGGGTTAAGGTTTCCATCTACAGAAAAGGAATCTACTCTCACAAATTTTTGCAGCGGACGGTGATTTAGTATTTAGCCATGATATTCCTGGCCCAATGGTCGAACTGAACTTACCATATACGCCCGATAAATGGAGACTATTCATAGATTCGTCTAAAAAAGTCTAAAAGGTGTTTTTCTTTATAATGGGAAAAGAACATCCATCCCCTTCCTATAGCTCATTCGGTAAATTGAAAGAAACATATGACAATCTGAAGATGATACTCAGATGTATAAATACGAAGATCACAAATGGAATATATGTGCAGATTTGAAAGTGGTAGCGTTATTGACAGGACTGCAGTCAGGATACACAAAATACTGCTGCTTTTTTTGGAGTGGGACAGCCGTGCAAGAGACAAACATTATAAAATAAAGGTTTGGCCTCCACGTGAAAAAATAGAAGTTGAGTTAAAAAATTTTACCCGAGAACCGTTAGTTCAGAAAAAAAAAATATATTTACCTCCACTTCACATAAAGTTAGGTTGATCAAAAATTTTGAAAAAGCACTGGATAAAAACGGAAATCTTTTCAACTATTTAAAAAAGAAATTTCCCCGTATAATAACCAAAATTAAAGAAGGAATTTTTTTTGGTTCCCCAAAATTTGGCAACTCTTTAAAGATGCCAACTTCACGGCATTTTAAGTGACCATGAAAGACGGGCATGGAATGCATTTGAAAGTGTTTGCAAAATTTTCTTGGAAACACCAAGTCAGAAAAAAATTTTCGTGAACTCGTGGAAGAACTGCTCCGGCCTATCATATTTTAAAATGCAACATGTCCCCAAAACTTCACTTTCTCCATTCCCATTTGGACTTTTTCCTGAAAATCTAGGAGCTATATCGGACGAGCATGGGGAACGATTTCCCAAGACATCCATCGATAAAGAAAAGATATACTGGAAAGTGGGCCCGAAAATGTTAGCCGACTATTGCTGGACCCTAATCAGAGACACATCCAGTCTTTCTTATAAAAGGAAGAGTTCAAGGAAATGAATATTAAAATAAAATAACACTTGAAAATGTTTATACTGAACATAAATTAACTGTTACTAAAATGTATCATACCTTTTTATTTTTAAATTAATAAATCAGTATTAAAGTGAGTTTTTATTGAATTTTGCTTAATATCAAAACATGTGTTTTCCCTCATTATTGAAGGCTGATATCGAAAATCTGAAGCCAGATCTGGATTCAGCAGGCCCAAAAAATATAAAATCCAGCCACAATCATTCCAGGGAGGCAAAAAAAGTTTTAGAATGTTGGTCAGTGATTACTAGGTAATAGAGACAAAAAAATTTAACATTTATTTACAGTGACTTTGGTGACCATTAACAAATATTATTAACTTATGCTTATATTATCGTAATAATCATTTAAATAATGAAAAATCTACTTCTTGTTCCCCGGCAATCCCGATCAGAGGAAACTCATGAATAAATTGGTATCTTTCACACTTTTCCTCTAAAACTTTTTGTCGGGTTTGCGATCGGCGTACACAGAAAAAACATATTATCAAATAGGTATTTAGATATTTTTTTTATATTTATTTAAATTGAGATTACCATTCTTATTTTAAGAAAGCCACCTTAAAAAGTAATTCAAATGATTAATAAAAATTTTTTCATATCCTCAGAATATATTTTCACTTTAAAAATACAGTCTAAGGCTAAGACTTTCA
>JAHBCN010000127.1:275588-299312 GCA_019359885.1 Listronotus oregonensis
TCTTTTTCCCATATCCTGAACGATTAGTTTAAACCCGGCCTACAGGCCTGGGATCGACGTGTTCGTTGGCTTTGACATTTGGCATAAAATTATTAAAAATTTTTGTTAATTTTGGAAATTTTGGGATTTTTTTTTTTAGAGCCCTTTCTTCACCAGGCAGACGGAATTTTTTTTGAACCTATCAGAACAGACATTGGTGGAATGCCCAGTTGGCAATTATGACATTGTGGAACGGACTACCGATGGATTTGAACTTTGACTTTTTTCCGGATGGGTTTAAGAAGGTCGTCAGGGCCGCCTTTCAAATGTTTAATTGGCAGTTTATTTTTTTTTTTTTTTTTTACTTTTTTTTTTTTATTGATGTTCTTTCGTTTCTTCCGTCTGAAATTTTTTTTTTATTTTTTTAAAAATGTTTTTTGATATTTTTGTTGATTGTTATTGATTTTAAGTATGTTTTTTTATTTTTTTTTGGTTTATATGTTTTTTATTTTAAAGGGGGGTTTTTTTTAAGGTTTTTTAATGTAAATTAATTAATTTTAAATAAAGTAAAATAGGGGAATGAACCTCTTTTTTTAGACCCGAAAAGGGGTAACGACGTTATTTGCACCCCTATACGATCCCAAACCCCCGGTGGTTTTCGGGAACCGTCGCGTTGACACAGGACATTTCCTGGCGATCCCCATTTGGGGGGGCCCCAAAGGGGATCCCGGGCCCCGGGGGCAGGGAGGGGGGAAATAAAAATTTCCCCATCAATGCAGTAACTCAAAACCAGCATTAGAAACATCGACATGGGCCCGGGAAAGGGGCTTTTAAAAAATTTTATCAGAATCACTGCCTTAGAAACAAACCCCGGAAAAAATTACCGGGGAAAAAGAACATTAAAAAAAAAAAAACCCCCAGACTGTTCAAAGAGGGGAAAAAGGGTGGGGGATGAACATAAATTTTCCGAATACAATAAAGGGGCCGAAGGAAAAAGGTTCAGGGAAAAATCCCCGGGGGGGAAAAAACCAGCAGGCAGCCGGGGCCCAAAAAAAATCCTTCAAAGATCCGGTAAATCCTGTTGGAAAAAAACCAGAGGCCCTCAAAGGGGGGTTTGGTTTTTTAAACCAATCAAAGGTAAGGGGCTCCCAAATAACCCCCGGAACCGAATATTCCCCAAACCCCACGGGAAAAAAAAGGGAATCAAACCTAAAAAAATGGGGGGGAAATTGAATCATTCCCTGCCCTGGCCCCCGATTAACCCCAGCACAAAACGGGAAAGAAAACCCCTTTTCCCATCCCCAAACCCTTTTCCCTGGGCCTCTGCTTTTTGGGATGGGAGACAAAATGGTTTTTTCCCCAAACCCGGGAAGGACCCCCCAAAAAAGGGATTGAAAAATTCATTTCTTTTTTTTGGAAAAAAAAGGTAAAACGTCGACAGGTAGTGGGAAAACTTTTTACAGACCCTCCAAAAAACCAAATGCCTATCAACAAAAAACCCAAAATTCTCATCATCAACGGGACCAGATTGAACCAAACAAAAAAACCCCTTTGTTTTTTTGACAATGGGGGATTTTGATCAACCCCTTCAACTCAAGGGCCCCCTCTTGCCAAAATAATGTTAAACACCATTTGTAGGTGGAAAACAAAGTTAGGGGAAAAAGACCCAAGAAACTTAAGGAAAAAGGGGGCATTAAAGGACCCAAGGGGGGGTTTCCCCCCCATTGGGGATATGGTTGTTTGGAACCCTGGTGGAACTGAATAATAATGGTTCAACCCCGGGGTATGGGGATGACATCACATTTTCGGGAAGCTAAAAAACCCTCGGGTTAAAGGGCACTGAGAATTGTGGGGGGATGGTAAAAAAGGGAAAACCTTACTTTAACCTCAAAACCCCCAACCCCCTTCACTGACAAGGAAGCTGGATTTTTTAAACCCCTCACTTTTCGGCCAATGGGCATCCCCGGGAGGAAAAGTATCTTGGTTCCCCTGGACTCTGCAACCTGGAATCCACTTGCAGAATGTGAAAAACAAAAGGCCAATGGCTCCAAAAGAGCTGGGGGAAAATTGGGGTTTAGAAAGGCATGGTTTACATGCTGGGGAAACCCATGTCCGGTTCAAACGGGGAAAAATAAAAGAAAAAAGCAGAGCGGGGTTTTTTCCCCAAACTCCAGCATCCCCTTGTAAAAAGGGGCTTTGGAAAACCCCAACCAGCCATAAATTTACAAACCCCCCCTCTTGGTAAATTATTAAGGCAGGCGGGTTGGGGGCATAAGGCTAAATAAAAAAAAAACAATGGGCTCGGGCCTCCCCTAGGAAAACCCCCCAGAAAACGAGCAATCACAAACCCAATATTTAATGAGCAGTGATACAACCCCAAAAACGGATAAATACAAAAAGACCATAAAAAACCCAGTTACCGGGGCGGTAGGAGGGGTCCCCCTGGTAAAGCCGGAATTTTTTTGGTATACCGAGATCCAAGACGGGAAATTGGACCGGGCAGGAAAACTGGGATGACCCTGGTTTAATGTTTCTTCCCCGGGGGAAAACCCCGCCCCCGGCAAAAAGCCATTGAACTTTTTCGGAGAAATTGAGGAGGAGAAAAAGGGCAGGGACATTACTATCTTTTTGATAGTCAAGCCCATAAAATTTGGGATCTCAACAAGTCAACTCAAGGGGGGTTTGGAACTGTCTGCAATGCCTTTTCCCAAACCTGGCTCCCAAAAAAAGTTACACTTTCCCCGGGGCACAGGGAATACAGGGCAATAAAAAAAGCAGACCCCCTGGCCAGGGAGGCTCCCAGCAATGTTTGTGGGCCCGGGAAACCCTTTTTTGGAATACCAAACCTTTTGGTTCGTGG
The DNA here is from genome assembly GCA_019359885.1 of Listronotus oregonensis. NCBI lineage: Eukaryota > Metazoa > Arthropoda > Insecta > Coleoptera > Curculionidae > Listronotus > Listronotus oregonensis. The sequence goes on from JAHBCN010000127.1 coordinate 278,428, forward strand.
CTACATGACTCGGGGGATTCAAAACAACATCAGTCATACTGGAACCACATTCCAAAGGAAAATCACATAAATCAATGTTGGACTCCCATCGAAAACATTGACAAGTGAACTACTAAAATAAATAGGGGAACAGATTAGAATAGTGACAGGATTAATAACCGGACACTGCACCCTAAGAAAACATATGCACACTACATCAAAAAGAACCCATTTCAGACATGGCAAGAGGAAAGACAGCCTCACATCATAAATGATGCCCTGACTTACAAACAAAAAACCTCATGGTGGGCACTAACCACCAGGAGGCTGGAGAACCGAAAAAAACAGTAAAAACTCTACACGTCTAAAGGGGCAAACCTTTTTAATGAAAAAAAAAACACAAGAGATAAAGCCCTGTACTGCAGGGGGGGCGGGCAAACCCCCCAAATTGTGTATTTAGTTTTTAATCAATCAACCCCAAGTATGAACTCATCTTTATCCATTAACAAAATTTTTATTCTATTTTAGATAGTAATAAAATTGAATTTCATTAAATCCTTTAACATTTTGGAAAAATTATCACCACACATAGATCCAAAGCTCCCCCAAAGGGGGCATTTAAGAAACCTCTCCAAAAAAAAACTTTATCCAAACTTAAACTTAGTACAATACAAAAAAAAAAAATTTTTTTTATGAACTGTTGTGACTTATAAAAAGTCAACAAGTTGTAAAACCGACCTCATTATAAACAACTATTATGATATTTTAAATATCATCTAAAACACATTTACAGTCAGTCATTGAGCCACTTGTGGATTTAATTAAAACACAAATTTTAACAGTGTCATGAAAGTCCTCCAGGTTTAATAAAATTAACTTAAGAACCCCAAAATAATGTTATACCGATAAATAACTTCTTAAAGTCCAAAGAGCAAGAGGACTTAGAATTACTTAAAGGCCGAGTGATGAACGCCTTGAAAGTTAGCAATGGACTTAGCAATTGAGTTAACAACGGTTTAGAATGTTTAACAAAATGTCATTGTCAGTGTTATTCAATGATTTTAGTAGGCAACCTGTCAAAATCTGACATTTTGTTAAACATTTAAACCGTTGTTAGCTTTTAACAATTGCTAAGTCCAAGTAACTTTAACAAGGCGTTCATCACTGGCCGTAAGAGTGATGGTATTTCAAACATTATATTATAACCACATATAGTCACATTTACACAGCCACATCTGCATGGGTGTGGGTTCAATTAGGTTTCTACTTTTTACTTTGCGCGATTTAGTTGCTGTTAAGCATTAACTGTCCCTTAAGTTTCAAATGTTTCTTGCACCAGCTAAAACTTGTCCTTAAGGGTCCCTTAACTTTAAGTTTAGGATGTACTTAATGATCCCTTAAGTAATTTAACATTGGAAGGTTTGACATTTGACAAATATTTTGTTTATTTTGATGATGGTTTGGATTTTGATATTATAAATGCGTTAAATATTTCCATAATAATTTACAAATGCTGAATTTTAATTACTTTGTATCATTTGTTAGGTTTATTTTTATCTTTTTTTTATTCCTATGGACATTGCTTTGCTACTTAAAAAAAACTATTTGACGAGATGACTAATCTGACGTTTTTTAAAAGGTTCAGATTAACGAAACATACACTGCTCATCTTACTTAGGCAAATCAAAGATGAGCTTGAGTTTGAACATGACAAGTTTGTATTAGCATTTAAATTTTTAATAGTTACTTATACATTAGAAATATTTGAATTTGTTTACATAAATTAATGAAAGTTTTTTTTTGTTTTCAATTATTTGTTTATATCTCATAATTATTGACACTAATTGTTTCCTTTATATGGCCGTAATGTAAGGCGCCCTTGATCTATTCTTTTCCATTTTGTTTCAAATTTTACAACAAAAAATCACCGACTGTTTTTGAAAGTTTTACCGTGATGCCTTGACATGATAATTTTTGAGAAAATGTTAAAGATTCAATATTTACAAAAATTTAAGTAAGGTTACTACTATCATTTAATTATATACAAGTTAGAAAAGAAGAAATCTATTATCAATCTATTCTTATTATTCGCATTGTAAAGGCCAATAAGCAAAAAGGAGGAAGATGCAACATTGCCATTTTTCTAAGTACTCTTACTTAAGTTGAAATAAAAATCTAATTGTGAAAGTAAAAAATTTAAAGTTGCCCTTATTTTAAGAGCTTTTTAGTAACGATCTACTTAAGATAATTTTGGTCAACGGCCATAAGTACATCAAATGATGTAAAAACACCCAAAATGCTAGAAATTCCATTGACTTCTATGGATACATGATAAAATCTTAAAAATCTCGAAAATTCTACAAAAGCCTGTTAAAATTCCTTTAAAGAATTCAAAGCGCAGTAAAATTATTATATCACCTGAAATAAAAAAAAAATTAAAATATTATGTGTATTTACATATTTTTCCTTAGTTAACTGATCCTTGTTTTGGAACGTTATAAATTTAATTTTTATGGCAACATATTGTAAACAATATTTTTCTAAAATTGCATGAAGCAGTTGAAGTATTGCAAATTTGCTGGATGCGGAAGTGTTTTAATTTTCCTGGAGCTTTTATTTCCTAAAGATACATTTGTAAAATTTTACTTATCAGACACCATGCTGATTTTGATGATTGTTTGCATAGGGTTTTTTTTGCAGCTGATCACGAATCTAAAATCAGTTTTTTACTCCAACCTCTGGTTTTTGAGTTATGAGGCCTCCAAGTGTACTAACCTCAAAATAAATACTTTTTCAGAAAATTCCTTCTTTTCAAAAGTGATTACAACCAAATGGGAACATAGACTGATTGGGCAATTAGGGAAGTCCAATTATTACGTGAGGCATTTAGGGGAGGGGGTCAACCACAATCTCACATGGGGAGAGAGTGGGTCTGGAAATATCACTGATTTTTTCCGCAAAAACAGTGAAAAATTGCGAGAATACTGGGTTAAATATGAGCCAAACATGTTCATCCACTAAAATATAAGTAATCCCGCACAAGCTATCACAATAAGCCAATCTTACACACTGATATTTTCTCATTGTGATTTTAGGCTACATTCTTAAGCTTTATACAGACCGAACCATAACCGTTGGCAACAAGCCGATGTTGCGGACAATGTTGCACGTGTGGCGGATAACATTTCAACATCGCCAAATTGTTTTGCAGTAAAATATCAAAAATTGTTTATGTTGTTTGTTTCCCACCTTAAATGGGTAACATCGGCCAGTCTGTATTTATATTTAATGGCAACTAAATACAATTATTTTCTTTTTAATATTTAATGGGTGATATGATCTTTCATTTTCCAAATGGCTTATTGCTTCAGCAGTTATTAAATAATTTTTCTAATTTTGACATTTAAAGTGACACTTTTCAAAACTCATTGACGTTTTCAAATATCTTAGTTTTCATAACTAGTTACGAAAGGTAAAATTTTTCGAAAATAGTGATGAAAAGTAAGATATTTGACAACATCAATGAGTTTTGAAAAGTGTCACTTTAAATGTCAAGATTAGAAAAAATTATTTAATAACTTGCTGAAGACTTTAATAAGCGCATTTTGGAAAATGAAGATCACTATCTACCCCATTAAAAATTTTTAAAAAATCATATCATATTCAAAATTAGAAAAAATAATGTGTGAAACGCATAGAAGTCTGCTCGTTACGAAAAATAGTGCTTTTCCCAACTGATCGCACAAATAACTATTTTACTATATTTGTACTTTTATTGAATAAGTGCTAGAATTTGTTTAAGGTAAATTGTGGACCAAAAATAAAGTATTAAAACTTATTAAATGGTTTCATGAAGCCCCTACTTTGAGGGATTAGAATAAGAAGAATATAGAAATAGAAAGAAAGCTGCATTAATACCAAGAAGTAAATTTTTTTAAACTAAATGTTCCGTAGTTGCTGTGACGCAAAAAAATCTTAATTTTTAACTTATACATGAAACATCTGTACCAACATGTTTCTCAATACAAGTTAGTAAATTCAACATCAATGTTATGAAGTTGTTAAGGTATGTACAGTAGTCTCAAATAAAAATAATAATTAAGTAAATTATGTCTTTTTTTAAGTAATCCTAACACAATAAAGCAAAGATTAATATCTTTACACTAAAAATACTGAAAAATCTCCTCCAGTGAGATTAGAGGTGGAGGGAGTCGAGCCAAATCTCACGACATCCGACTAAATTGGAGGGATGGGTAAAAAAATTGTCAAAATAGCCTCACTTAATTAGTAAACGCCCCTTTACATATTAAGAAAAACAAGAAAACACATTTTTTTGCTCATTTACAGTGGATGGGGAGAAAAAAGCTGTTTGACCTCCGGATTTTTTTGTAGTTTCAATTTTTATGAAAATTTAGAATTAAGTTGCTTTTACCCTCTAGATCAAAATGCAAAAAACTTAAAAAACCATAGAAATAGACCTTATGTAAATTAAAAACAGCTAAATATGTAGAATGAATCTATTTTTATGTTGTGAGTTATATCTAACATTATATTTTAACGTTTCAACCCTTAAAAATTACCCCTAATAACGAAATTCAAAAAAAATTTTTTTTTTTCATTTTAAAATTATTTAATAACGCTTTTATTGTAGAAAAAAATATATTTTAACTGTTTACGATGTGATACAATATTTAACTACCATAACTCAACCTTTAAATAACCACCCCTTATGAAACAAAAAAAAATTTTTTTTTGACAAATTAAAACGATTTGATGATAAATAATTATCGAGGGGGAAACCACCTAGGAATTATTCACCAAAGCCGGAGGCATTACGGAAAAATACGGGGTATTATTGAGAAATACGGGGTATTATTGGGCAATACGGGGTATTATTGGGAAATATGGTGTATTACAAGGCAATATGAGGTATTACAAGGAAATACAGGGTAATATGGGGAAATATGGGGTATTATGTACAAAAATTAGGGTATTATTGGACAATATTTTCCTAACGAACGGATACGAAGGTTCACGATTAAATACACGTTTTGCGAGAAATCGTTGCCGGATTGTGGCGCCAAGCATATAATATTTTATTTAACGAATTTTGGTATTACAACTTTTGTTGTTCTTGTAAATTGCGCGATTTTATTATCACGTGATTAAACCGCGCAAGACCGCTGCGCAAAACCATTTTTGTGGGAACGTGGTTGGGCAATGGTAATTTAAGTGAGATTATAAAATAACGTTAGAGGTGAGTAAACTTTTGTTTAATAATAATTTAAATAGGTTCTCAAATGCCATAAATTACTTAGGTTTTTGAAGCTTACATTTGGAAGTTTTATTTAAATGATAAAAATAATTGCTATTTAATGTATGCATATTTTTCAAATAATTATTAAAGCATTAAACGGGATAAATACTCCCCTATGTTAAAAGTTGAATCTTAATAAAATCTGTCTTCATCGCTTTTACCAATTAAGTTTTTGTACACTTACATTTAGAGCAGTAATTTCCATTTTCTATCGACGAAAAATATATTTCTTTGCATTTTGCGCGAACTCTCAAAGCTATATAATTGAAAATTACATAATAATTAATTTGCCTGCTAAATCACAACTTTTTAAAAAAAGGTACTATGTGTGTCAATTTTTACTGGTGGACCGTATATAGGGTTGGCTCTAACCATTTTCTTTCTATTTCGGATGTTAATCCTGGAGATAAAATAAATTTTAGAAGTGTCTCAAAATCACTTATTTTTGGGTGCAGAAATCGCTAAGCATCCATCCGGAATACAAAGAAACGTTCAACTATTTAAAGTTGATCAGTTACATTTTAGGTTTCTATTTGGAAAAAAAACATAAATATAGAAAAATTAATTTATAAAATTTGGTACACAGTTTTTTTCTAAGAATTTTAAGAACGTGGATAAAAAACAGCAATATACAAAGTAAAAAAATAATTTTCTCAGCATAAAGCATATCTTTGTGTAGAACTAAATGCTCATTTCATAGGTACTATGTGGTTTACTATGATGAACAGTGGTTTATTGGAAAAGTGATCTTAAGGGAAAAAGTATATACAGTTTATTTTGAATTTTTAAAGCCCGACTCGACTGTGTCATAGAACAAAGGCACAGACAGAACTATAGGTTTATCATACACTTATTTTAAGAACTAAAAATAAATTAAAAATCATTTATACAGTTTTAATGTTTTAGTTAATTTAATTATAGATTCTAGCTGGTTAGTTTTAAGTACCTTTAATTTAGATTTCATTTTTTCTTTGAAAATACCATAATATAATAAGTATTGTAAAGCTTCTTTTTTATATTTTTCAATACGCATTTTTAATTGGGGTATTGACTAACTAATACCATAATACACTGTGTTTCAAACTTCTGTTTTGTTGTTTTTTTGTATAATTAAGATTCTTGTAACATTACTTTCTTTAACAGTAAATGTTAAAAAAACTTTAGATACTACGTGGAGTCAGTTTAAAAATTTTCAGTGCAAATATCTCAAAAAATAAATTAGTTGTAAAATTGCAATTAGATATAAAAGTTATACAAGGCGGGCGGGCAATAAACCCACTGCAGTTAAGGGGTGAGTAACGTCCTAGATGCCCCACCCCCAACTTTAAAATTTCAAAGGACGTCATTCTTTTGTAATAAACTAAATCAAATGTCTCAAGGGAGGTGGTATCCATCAGCCCAAGAATTTTTTTCGGTGTTTATATGGAAGTTGTGTTTTGGCCTATAAAAACAAAAAATGAAAATATTTAAAATTTTTTTTTTTATTGTTGATTATATTTGAAGGTCATGGATTATATTTTTATAATATTCCCTTTTTTTTTTCTTTATTGCGATAAAAATAGAAATAATTTGAAAAATAAAATTCAAAAAATATATTTTTTTTTTTAATTTTTCCATTTTTTTTAATCAAAAATTTACATCTAGTATATATATGTTACCGTGAAAGTCCGGAAATTGAGAATGTCGACATTCACCGGTGAATGTAAAAAATTTAAAAAAAAAAACTGAACCACAACTAACCAAAACTAACCATAACTAACCAAAATTATTAGTTTTAACCAGAACGCACCAAAGTTGTGAGTTTTAGTTAGTTTTCGTTCAGTCTTATTTTTTTAATATTTGACATTTACCGGTGAATGTCGACATTCAACCATTTTCGGACTTTCACAGTAACATATATATAAATCGGTTTTAATTATTTCTGGTTAGTTTTTTTGTTCTACTCGTCATCGGATTTAAAATTCTTGATTTTTTAAGGTATTGTAAAAATTTGAAAAAATCATAAAAATAGAGCTATCAATTATTGTGTTTAATTGTTCGTTTTTTGATGTTTACAAGAATTGCGAAACACAGGGTGTCCCAGAATATGTGGGCAATCTCTCGGAATCCAATAGAAAACCTAAAAATATTATGACAAGTTCCCATAAACTTTTTTCCTATGACCCTCCCCTACGAAGATACAGGTGCATAACGGATGCCCCTGAAATCGTTTTTGTTTAAATAACTTTTAAAATACTAGGCATGATTTAATGTTTTTTTAATATAATGGTTACTAGATAAGTATTCTTAAAATGAACCCAATAAATCATATTTGGCTTATTTAGTTTGCCAGGGCGGACTAGCTCTGACACAATAATAGCAATTTTTTTAACACCCTGTATGATAAAGGCTCGACTATATTATTTTTGGATAGCTTTAACCTTAAACTAAAAAAAAGGTATTCTTGATTGACATCGATAAAATCAACTGTTCACGAGAAATACAATATCATAGTTGGTAATTTTTTTACATTATACAGGGTGTTTTCTAATTGTACGACAATATTTAAGGAAACAATTCTTGGATCCATTTTAAGAAGAAAACTTCATGTGAACCTATGTCCTAAACGTCTTAACTTTCGAGATACAGGGTAGTAAAATTTTCAAAAATAAATTATTTATTATTAATATCTGTTATACCACTTTAGATATTTTAATCAAATTTGTCATACATGTACTATGTATCAAGAAGCATTTTTTAGTGTACCACATTTTTTTTTATTTTTAAAAATAGGCAGGTCAAATTCTGTAAGAACGCCACTGGTGGAAATAAAAAAAATGTGGTACACTTAAAACTGCTTCTTGATACATAGTACATGTATGCCTAAGTTCATTAAAATATCTAAAGTGGTATTACAGATATTAATAATAAATGATTTATTTTTGAAAATTTTACCACCCTGTATCTCAAAAGTTGAGACGTTTAGGACATACGTTCACATGAAGATTTCTTCTTAAAATGGATCCAAGAATTGTTTTCCTAAATATTGACGTACAATTAGAAAACACCCTGTATAATGTAAAAAAAAAATTACCAACTATGATATTTTATTTCTCGTAAACAGTTGATTTTATCGATGTCAATCAAGAATACCTTTTTTTTAGTTTAAGGTTAAAGCTTTTCAAAAATAAGCCAAATATGATTTATTGGGTATATTTAAAGAAGACTTATCTAGTAACCATCATATTAAAAAAAAATTAAATTACGCCTAGCATTTTAAAAGTTATTTAAAAAAAAGTATAATGTATTTATATCTAATGAAATAAAATAACATTGTAATGAAAAACAGTCTGTTTTACTCGAATCATGTTATTTTATTCAATGTACTAAATGACAAAAATATTGAGCAGATGGATGCTACTTAAGAAACCCTTAAATTTAATGTGTCACAAAAGGGGTAATATCAACTTAAATTTTAAATTAAGATAGAGCGCCTAGGCAGTGATTTATCTTGGATTGAAGTATCGTGATTCTAGCCCCCCCTACCTGCATAGCATTTGTGTCAAAATAGAACTTTCCAACTATTTTACTTTTCGATAAATTTGCATTCAAAGTTTTTAAATTAATATTCTGTGAAAATAGAGACAATTATGCTAAGGAAATAGGGGCAATACGGAGGAATTATGAGGAAATATATAGGAATTATGGAGAATATATAGAAATTACGGGGAAATATATAGGAATTATGGGGAAATATATGGGAATTATGTAAAATTTTAGGCAATACGGGGAATTATGGGGCAATATAAGGTAATATTTGATAAATAATTCCCCCAAAAGGCATTATTGGTTCAAAATCACGGGGGTGGTTTACCCCTCGATAATTATAGTCCCAGAAATGTAGCTAAAAAATTTCAAAACCTCGCAATTTTTGTGTCCTGCATCAATTTGTATAAAAATTTGGAATTAGGCGCTTCTAACCCTCTACTTTAAATTATATTTCATGTTGATGTGTGTTGTTTTTTTTTTTTAAGGGTGAAAACTACCCCAATTGTTAAAACCTATGGAATAACATTTTAAACCTTGAGATGGGTAAAATTTGGTTTGGTTGATTAATGATTGTTTTATGCTTTAGAGTACAATTTTAGAATATTTCAACCTTTAAAAATTAACCCTTGTTAGAGTTTAAAAATTAAATATATATATATATATATATATATATATATATATATATATATATATATATATATATATATATATATATATATATATATATATTCCAAAATTTTCTGGATTTTCTTGGGGATAAGGTAAAAGGAATATATAAAAACAGTTCCCATAAGAAAATTTATGTTCAATTTATGTCAATTAGACGTTTGGCCTGAAGGGCCTTCATCAGGTATATAATATGGTATCAGTATATAATATGGTACTAATTTCATTTCGCTTATAAATCAACCCTTATTTACTCTTAAATTAAAAAAAAAAGATTTATCCCCAAAAAATTAATAGCTTGACAGATTTAATAATTAAAAATTTTACTGCCTGAAATATTACCAATTTTATTCTTTGCAAATTTTAATCCTTAAAAACCACCTCTTACAACATTGCAACCCTATAAATCAATATAATAGATATAAATAGTAAAAGAAAGTAGAATTCCATAAAAAAAATTATACCGGTGAAAGTATAAAGTATACTGGTTTTATAGAATATTATGCTCCAAAGTGCTCCAAAATAAGCTATAATTCGGCACCCTAGCATTTTTTTGTATCCCCAGTATTGGTGGAGTTATTTTAAGAAAATGGCTATTTTAAAATTGGGAAAAAATCGTTTTTTACTTCAAGTCTAATTTTTCAAAATTAAGCATTTTAATTTGGTTAAACTTCTAGAATGTAATAATAATACATATATAAAAAGAATCGCAAAAGTGACGGATCTATTTTAATAAAGGGGGGAATTAGGGGTTTTTTTTAATGATCTTTGTAGAAAAAAAGTAGGGGCCGACCGTATTTTTATCATAACTCGCTCAGTTTTCATGCTAAAAACTCTTTTTTGTTTTTATAAGAAAAGTCTTATTATATACTTTAAAAAAGACCTTATATGTTTTCCTTGAAAAATGCAAACATTTCCCGCTATTTCACTTTGAATCTTTCAAGTTTAACATTTGACGAACAAAAGCTAACCATTAACAAGCCGTAGCTTGGTCTGTATTGGTTGTAGATAAATTAAAAAATAACATTTTTTTCTAGTTTTTTCTATAAGCTACAATTTTGTTCTCCAGTTTTTTTGATAAAATGCATATTTTTAGAGTTATTCGTGAAAACCCCATTCAAAACGTCGATTTTTTCGTCAAAAAACTTTTACTTTTAATCGCAAATAACTCGAAAAATATTAGTTTTATGAAAAAAATGTATAAAACATTTTTTACTTAAAATTACTTTCTTTATCGATTTCTGTAGTTAAAATGTAATAAAAAATTTCCACCCCCAAGGTGAGGTGGCAACCACCCTCAGGATAAAAGCACACCTCGGCATGATACAAACTTTGATCCTTGTGCTATTCCCTACCCTCTGTAAAAATTTCAGGTAAATCCATGCAGGACAAAAAAATTCCTAGCAAAAAGAAGTGGATATACAGTGGAAGTGGGGTTTGTTTAATTTTCAAATTTGATGATGAATATCTCGAAAACCAACGCCCCAAAAAATCCCTGTATACAAAAATTGGCCAAATCCATGTTGCCACAACTTCTGAGAAATTACCCTGCTGCTATCCAAACTATGTTTGCTCTCTTGTCGTTAATAATTTTTTTTTTATTTTACTTACCTCTAATTAATTGTCTTGCAGCTAATTCATCAACAGATAATTCTGAATCTTGACGATTGTCCTCTGGTTCTGTTTTGTTTTCTCGTCTCTTAGCTTCTCGAATTCGATCAAGTAAGTTTTTTTGATTATCTTTAACTGGAATAACAAGGGGTTGTTTAGTTTCTTCAACAGCACTACAAATAAAATGATATTAATAAACATATATTCAACTTAAGTTTTGGACTTACTCTTTAATTTTAATTGACTGTCCTTCCAAACATTCGATTAACTCAACTTTATTCTCTTTCTTATTTACATTATTTGATACTATATTTGTCTTCTTCGATAATTTATTAAATCCAAATGAAATTTTCTTCTGTTCCATCTTTTATTTATTGTTTTTGTTACACGACAAAAAGTCAGTTAATTATATTTTATAACCTAACTTTTTTCTTTCTTCTTACTTGCTAGAAATTGGGGCTGTTATACCCCCGGATGACTTTGCTCAGGCATTCGCCAGCTTGCCCTTACCTCTCCAAAACTTAGCAAGAGGCCAAGAAACCCTTCCGAGGGGCTGTTTCAATGAGCCGAACCCGTTTTGAATTGGCTTGCTTAAATATGGTGGGCACGTTAATTTTTCCATTGTAAATGCTAACGTGCTGCCACCATATAACAAGCAAGCCAATTCCCCCTCAACTTGAGTCGAATTGCATTGTAAATGCAGCTTTATCTACCTTCTTCTTTTTTTTTATTGGCAGCAAGAAAAAAAGGGTTATGAAAGAATAGCTAAATATCGATAAGGCTTGAAAAGACTTCAAGCATACACCTTCCTAGAGGCAACTTTGTCGCTTTAGTGCAAACAAGCGTGCGAGGAGGTAAGTAGGAGTTAAACCCTTTTTTTGCTCCGCATGCTGATATTGGTCAGGGGAACTTTTCTATTGGTGGGGGCCATCTTGATAAAAAAAAAAAATCATGTTTCAAATTTATAAAACTAAAATGGATTAACTCTACTTCCGGGTAAAACAACAACGCCTTTAAACAAAGAGTTTTCTGCTTTTCTCTCAGATATTTTCCCGTGGAGCTAACCGAAAACCGACAAGAACATGTTTTTAGTTGCAGTTTTGGGAATCATACTAAGATCTGATTATGACCCAACATGTTGAATCTTATTCAGCTTGGTGGAGTAAAAAACGGAGGTGAAAATAATAGAGGAATAAATGTATAAGGAAAAAATATTACTTAAAAATTACTTTATTTCACACCGTTACAACACTATAAAACATTATTTTAAAGTTAGTAAGGTGCGTCTAAACCTGAGCACAGACAGACCGATAATGCAGAAAATATTCTTTTAAAATTAACATAAATTAAACGCATGTACTGACTGGGAATTCGTTCCTGCCCGGCTGGTGTAAAAGCGGCTGTAAGTATTCAAGAACAAAAAATTGTTAAAAAAAAAATGTAACTCATTTCCTACAGTAACAAATGCGCAAAAACGAGGACCAAGCCTAAGTTAAAAAAGTTTGTATGAAAAATATTTTGTATAACTTTTATAGATAAAACTATGTAAAATATGTTTAATAAAGTACTATGACATATATTATTTATTAAGAGTAAACACCTATTTTATTTTTAAAAATGTATCTGTTATATATCAGTTTTAAAAGTTGGGAGGTTTTTTTTTTTTCTTTTAAAATTCATTCTTTGAGAATATTGCCGCTGGCTTTGATACTTCTAAAAGCAGTTTAAATAAATCCGAAATTTTTTTACATGACTATCTGTCTTACTTTATTTTAACGTTAAATATATTTATAAATATTTTATCAACTTACTAGATTTTCGTAGTTATAATGGTTTTATGAGACCTAAATTTAACATGGATGGATTTTAAGAATAATTTTAATTTATATTTTTATATTTAGAAAGTGACTTATTTTTGAATGACCGATTATGGTAATCTAATGGTATTCATAAACTTAAATATTTAATTAGAAAATTATCTGGGTTACTTACAACCGGGAGAATATTTTAATTGATACAAAAATAACAAAAACATTTTTGCGTTTTGACTAGTAATATTTCATGGCTTATTATCACATATTACCATAAATTATTTCAACTTTTCCTTTTCCTACAGCATATTTCTAAAGTTTTTACATTTTTTTTTGGGGTCAAATCGAAAGTTAATGTATATACCTTACTTTTTAAAAAAAACTGGGTAATAAATCTGTATTTCCCTTTTTTCCACGAATTTAAACACATATATAAAAAAATGTGGTGGGATATCTGTTTTGCTGGCTAGTACTATGCCAGGAAATGAGAGTATAAAAATTCTTAGTGCCAGTAGTTTGTTCTTATACGGTAAGCTACACGGTACCATCTGTTCGGTCTCGGCGCAAAACTTTTTTTAAAAAAGGTTAAACAACGGCATATAAGACTTAATGTAATTCTGAAGGAAAGGACCACGGTTAACCATGTCTTATGATCTGAAAAAATACGAAATAATCTACGAAAGTCGGTGCAAGAATAAAAAGTTTTACCCCCTATGCTTTGGGTCATTCCATTTGAAGGACCACGGTTAACCATGTCTTTGACTGAAAATACGAAATAATCTACGAAAGTCGGTGCAAGAATAAAAGTTTTACCCCTATGCTTTTGGGTCATTCCATTTGAAAGGGAAACATGGTTGGTTGCTTGACCACTTTTAAAAATAATGAAACTTTTCAGGTTGTTTCCCCCATATTTTAAGAGAAACCAGTTTTTTTTCCCCAAACAGTTCATTGGATTGTAAGGGTTTACATACCCCAGTCTTGAGTCAATAGGAATATAGGCCGCGGCCCAGGAGCGGCAGCGTCCTAGGGGCGGAGATTTTAAAGAAAGCTCACTTAATTTCAGAGGATAAAAGTCAAACAAGTTTACCGGTTGTCTCATGGTTTTTTATACAATATGTTAAATTCTCATAGAAACTCATTCACATCGAAAATTATCAATCCAGGTATTTTTACTGTTTGTACCTATATTATCTATATTACTGTGTGAGTGATGGATGACAGCAGGGCGACGAAACCAGATCAAACTAACTACTCAGTCTCTCAACGTTTTTGAGGAATCAATCTCTATCTAGTGTTTACCCTAACTTAGATATAGCTCTCCGATCCCCTTATCCCCGGACGAATTTTCTGGGGAAAGTTTTTCTGTTTAAAACGTAACAAATTATCAAAGGTCTTCGTTGTATCAAGAAAAAATAAATTATTTGGTTATTGTGGTTAGAAGCAGAGATACACCATAAATTATGATGATATTATAGATGATTTTGTTATTAAAAGTCCCGTAAAAAATTTAATTTTGTTTCTTTTTAAACCCTTTCTTAATGACTAATTAATTATTTTAATTAATTTAGTTGCTTTTTTCTACATATGGAAAATTATTATTTTAACAAGGTACATTGGGCGGCGGAAATAAAGTGGCCTACCTCGTTAAAAATATAAATCCGGACGACATACCCTTTCAATGGAAAATCAATAAACGTTGATTTAAAAAAATTTAAAAAAATAGTCTTGAGACATAGGGGAAACAACCGGGGAAATTCATTATTTTAAAAATGATGTTGAAACCCAAATTTAAATTTTTTTTTTTGACCACTTTACATGGATTGACTTTTTTTAATAACACAAAAAGTTTTCCAAGATTTAACTCCGGTATATTCAAAAGACCACAAAAGCTGTAGCGTTTTAAAAGTTTTTCAGGGTGTTTGAAACATCTGCATTCCCCTAAACCCTTTAACTACGTAATACTTTATAGTTGCTATAAAGCCACACATGAGGTTTTTGGAATTTTAAAAACCAGTTAAGGACCCACAAACATTGCAGTAGTAAACAAGCAATTCACATTTTTTTCTAGTGTTTTTTTGTGCTACCTGAATATGTGTAATGAATCAGGGAAAAGGTAAAACGACTATATTTAATTTCCAAAAACATAATATAACGCCCAGAAGTTAAAAAAGAAAGAAATATAAACACTTCCGTGTTTACGTTTTTAAAAGCTGGATTTTCTTAAAAAACAGTTATTAAAAAAAAACGATATCAAAATCTTTGAAAAAAAAAAAATAACATATTTTCAAAAATTTCGTTAGTTTTTAAAATACCCCAAAAAACCTAAAAGTCTAAAATTCCCAAATTTGGAACATAAAGTAATTAAATATCAGATATCTTTCTATGTTCCAAAATTTTTGGCCAAATTCCTTAAAATTATAAAGTTAAAAGGGGATATTAATTGTTTCTGCACCATTAAGATTTCATGTAAAGTTTGTCTATCGATCTTTTATTTTGTCACAGGTAAGCCGTAGCAAGCAAAAAGGTGGTGAAAATTTGACATTTGATATTATTCTTATTTCTATAATCGTCAGTGTTTTTATTTTTGTTAATAAATGGAGAAAATGCACTAAAAACAAAATAAACCATAAACATTTTTAACCATATCAAACAAGCTGGAAAACCTTTATGGTAAAAAAGTACGAAATTTTATAAACCCCCGCCTAATAAACTTTTTAAATATCATATATCAAAAAGTATTTATCCAAAGAGCTTCTAAAAACACATATGGCAAAAGGTTTATCTTTTTGCTCTTTAAATGTTCCCTTGTTGAGTTGTTTCAGGCAAAAGGCATACAAAATGTTCTGGATGGAATTTCCAAACATGGCTGTAACGCAGCGTCCAGATATAGGTTTATGACAACCAGCACAGAGAGATCCTCGCTTTAAGTGATAGTGGGTTTCACAATAAGGTTGGCCCTCATGATCAAAGAAAGATCCTCCGATAAAAGGCTGTCGGCAATCCAAAAAAAGAAAATTAATTTACAATAGTTTTTTTTTTGAATAAAATACTAAAAATCCCAAAAAACAATCTGGATTAGGTCATAAATTTAAATAATTTTAATTATTGTTTTATTTAAATTTTAAGTTTTGTCAAAAAGTTAATAGGTTTTTTTAAAAAGGTTTTTGAAGTTTCTCTTTGGAAAAAGGAAGCCACCAGGTTGGGTTGGAGAATGAACTTTGGAGTTTGTTTTTAAAAAAGATCATAGATATACACAGTTGAAGGTTGTCAAAGAGCAATCAAGTTTTACATAATAAAGGTATACAGAAGGAAACATACATTAAAGGATTACATTTTCATGATTCCATGTCCCCGGGTTTAAGTATTCCCTATCTGTGATTTTTATTCCTCCAGACCAACGTAGTATTTGAGGCCTGGGACTTCATTGTCACAACAATTTTAATTATGGAAATTATCCGGAAAATAATGTTACCATAATGAAAGTACCAGGTTTTAAAATACTAAACCCCGTGCTTCTCCCACAGTTTAACTTGATTATAATGAAAATGTTTTACAATCAATTTGTAGACGTTTTTTTAAAAATTTTTTGTTCCATATTCATTCGCGCAGCATAAGAGCGTATCACTATTAATTCGTCGTGAGTGAACTTGCTTCAGACTTTAATATCATTTGGGTCATGGTTATATACAGAACTGTTCCTGGAATGAGTAAAACCGCGTCGAACGAAAAAAAGTGGCACAATAGAAAAAAATGAGCAGCTTTTTGCTAGAAAGAGCCAAAACAAAGAGGCAGCAAAAATGAGGAGGTTAAGGGTGAAACCGAGGCAGAAAAAAAACGAAAACTTTTTTGGTTTTTTTAAAATTTAAAGGATTTTACTAATTTTCTTTTTAATAAATAAACGAATACTGCAAACAAACCTTTACTTTTAATTTTTTTTTTTTATGTATTTGACCACCGGTATCAATTATTAAGATTTTTTTAATTAAAGGAAAAGAGGTGTTAATCAGGTAAGTTTATTAAAAATTATAAAATAAAGAAAATCTGCCAAGAATTATAAAAAAACTTCGGGGAAAAAACCATTTTTTTAAATATATATAAAATAGAATAAACTGTCCAAGTTTCAAAAAGGTGTTTAGTAAGGTTAATCCATGTTTTTTATGGTATTAAAAAAATAAAAATGGAAATTAACCAAAATTTAACAGTCTGGGGAAATTACTTATTTTTGGTTAAGTTATTGTTTTATATCAACTGATCCGAGGTTTTTAACAAATCCTTTTGGGGCCACAGCTTGGATAACCCTTTAAAATTTTTGAATTATATTATATCGAATTCAGTAAGAGAGAGATCCTTAAATTACATGTACATAAATAATTAACGATTCAAATATTAAAATGTTACTTTACATTTTTTAGGCATAACAGTGTACACTTGATAACGTAAAGAGAAGTAATATACGTCCAGCGGTTATTGGTCCATTGCTCAAACATAATCGTCGAATATTTTTGGTAATTATATTGCAACATTTTTTCATTATTATTTTTTAACTGTTTCTATATACCTATAGATGTTAGACGCTGGATGGCAAATATTTAGCCGTTAACTGCTTATAATATGCTATACCGCTTCAACTATACAGGATGATTAGCCACATTTTGACCAATAGGTACCATTTTTATTTAAAGTTTTTGACATATGGTTTAAATGTAACATCTGTAGGTTCTTTTAAGAAGCGCTAGTAAAAGTTGGTTTCGGGATAAACAGGGGTTCCCCATTACAAATGTCAGGAATAATGTTACTTTTATTAAAACGCAAAATCCTGTAAGTATATTATTGAATTTTAGATTTTCCAGACAAATCTAAGCATTTTCGTGTATAACAGTTTTCGAGATATTCATCGCATTTTGGGACTTTAAATTGGCTAATATATTGGTTTTAGGAATCATATTATGACAGAAACAGAATTAAGTAACTGTCATTTTTTCTAAAAGTTTCGAGTTGCAATCATAAATCTGTATAAAATGGGCTATGCAGAACAAGAAAAACTTGATATTTTACAGTTTTACTTAAAGTGTAATAAAAATAAGCGGTTGACAAAAAAACAAAGAGCATACAGAAACCGTCAAACAGCAAATGAAAATAGTTTTGTTAATGTATTTAAGCACCTACAAGACTTTTAAAAATATCGCAGAGGAAGAAGGCTTATCGTAGTATGATGAAAATAAAGAGCTTAATATCTTAATATATTTCCAAGGTAAAATATTAACTCTGATATCTTTATTTTTCTTAGTTGGGTATTTATTATTTTTTTTTAAAATCTGTCACATTCATTCCACTGTTGTTAAAACTTTGGATATAAAATACTGGAAAATACAAAATACGCTGAAAAATATAAATTTAGACCTTTAAATTCACCAAGGTTTAGTTTTTAGTGAAGATAATAAGCGGGAAAGACTATACCTTGCCAAATTATGCTGAGGGAGCTGAACGAAATCCAATTTTTTTACGAAATTGTGTTAACCGATGAATTAAATTTATCAACAAGTGGCATCTTTTAACAGAAAAAATTGCCAATGATTGGTCCCAAACGAATCCGCATCAAACAAAAAAGTATAAAGTCGTCGGGTCGAAGCCCATTAACGTTTGGTGTGGTATTACAAATATTATTTGGGCCCTACTATATGAAGGGACTTCGGCAGAGGGAAGATAGCTTCAATTTCTAAACAACGAAATTGAAGGATCGATCCCTTAGTTCACGGTAAAAAACAGGTTGATTTGGCAATAGATGGAGCTCCTCCACATAACAATCAAAGTGTAAGGAATTGAACAATAAATATCCTAGATGGCTAGAAAGATAAGGGAAACATCAAATGTCCACCAAACAAGTCTTTGCACTGAAACTTTAATGGACACGTTTTTTTTTTTGGGGTACGATTCAGGGCAGTCTCTTGACAACATTCCTACATTTCCAAACACGAAGTCTTGCAGGACAATTTATGATCTCAGTTAATGCTTTAAAAAACTATCCACTTATATTAAGCTATGCTGTGAAGAACTTGTTACAAAACTAAAACATAACTAAACTAAAATAATTGATTAAAAAACTTATAATTTTATTAGAATAAATCTAATTTTTGCTTTTTCGATTAATAAAACAAAACAAATTATTTAAAACAAAAAAAAAATGCAAAAATTACATAAATAAAAAATTATTTTTCCTCTTATGTACAGAAATTTTTGGTCAAAATCAAATTATTCTTTATTTTTCGTGTTATCAAAAATATTTATGTACCTTTTCATCTAGACAAGTAACTACAACTGACCACAACTAACCACAATTGGCAAGTATCCACTAAAATTATTATTTTATATTCACAATTATTTTGTGGGAGAGTTAGTTTTAAATATCCTTTATAATACAAAAATTAATAAACAATTCTTAAACCTTATAAATTAATTAGGTATACTTTTTAAAATTTATCGTAGTATCTAAATAAATACGAAATAAGATCAGAAAGGCAAAAATTAACTTTTTTTTAATAAATTTATAAAATGATACCGACTTCTTCGTTCAAGAAAATGGAGGCTATTTGAACATTTATTAACCAATTAGTTTATTTCTTTACCTATACTGTTCAATTATTTCATTTCGCCGATTGTTTAAATTTTTATTTATTGTTTTAGTAGGCTCTGTTGTTTAGTTTATTTAAATTAACAGAAATTATTAAAAAGCCGATTTTCAATTATGAATATCTGGGGAAAATGTTGAAGATAGGTTTTAGGATATTAGACACGAAAACACTTAGACTTGCCGGGGAAAAACCAAAAAATTTAGTAAAATACAAGAGGTCCCGTTTTAGAAAAAAATAACATTGTTTTGACAATTTGAAAATAATTCTGATATCAAAAAAACCCAAATTTAACTACCCCTTTCAAAAGGCCCCACAAATGTTAGATTTAAACCATATGTAAAAAAATTTAAAAAAAAATTATATTTAAAATGTGGCCAATAACCCTGTACAAAATGTTGGGAAATTTTTTGTCAAGACATAGCAGTTATTACTAGATTTTAATGTTAATCAAAAAAAACTTCATCTTTAATTGCGCAGAAAACCACGGTTTATTTTTAGTCTCAACGAAACTATACTATTTCATTTGGGGGTTAAAAAAAATTTTTGAGACATTTTCATTTCTGGTAACAAATAACCTACGCAACATTCAATGCATTAAAAATAAAGATAATAATATGCCAATAGGGGATCAATTTTCCTTAGTGGGGGCATGGCCCCACCCACAATGTTTTTTATTATGCATTTTTTTTTTTTTTTTTTTTTTTTTTTTTATTTTTTTGTTATTGAACTACAAAAAAAAAACAAACTTGACTCAAAACATGTTGCTAGCTTGTTGAGGAAAAGTTAAAAAAAAACCAAAAATTTTCCCCGAAATCATGAAAGTAACGGATAAAAAAAACCATGCTGATAGCTAGCAACAGGTGTCTATTTGTTGTTTTTTTCTGTTTTTTTTTATTGTTTTATTTTTTTTATTTCTTTTTTTTTTTTTAAATTTTTTATTTTAATAAATTACAAATATAAATAATTTAGTCTTATTATAAGAGATTTTTCATACTTTTGGAAGTATTTAGGTTTATATAAAAATTTGAGGGGTTTGGGGGGGTTTACGGAGGGCATATTTGGGGGGGTTTTTTGTCCCCCCTTTTTCATCTGCCCGATACATTTGGGGCATACAGGGTTTTTCCCTTTTCCCCCGCATAGAATGATTTTCCTTGTACTTTTTGTCCTGGTTTAGGCAAACCATTTTAGTGGTTATGATGAACGCGAGGAGATTTAATATGAATTTTTTTTTAAAAATTTTAAATAGGTCTTTATTAAATGTCCCCAATTATAATCATAAGAACTGTTATTTTACTAAAAAATTTTTTTTAGGCTTAATAAAAAAAAAAATTTTTTTAAGAGAAA